>JBBCBC010000012.1:23994315-24210984 GCA_037126765.1 Stenogyne calaminthoides
AAATGTTCTTCTTTAACTCTTAATGATTGTTCTTGAACGCAAGTATTAAATCAAGAGGATTTGGGCCAAGCTGTTGACCTTTTTTTGGCTAATAAAGCCTTAGTATTCAATGGAAAAATTCTGAACCCCTTAATGAGGCTTAATTACTATATACCTCCATATTGGGGGTGTAGTTCCCCTAGTCTATAGGGTCTCTTTCTTGTGAGCTCGTCGAGCCATTAAATGTTCTTCACCTAAATTGAGACCTAAACTCTACTTTATTAGGCTCTAAACACGTTTCCTCGCTTCGATCTCACTGACGGCAGCGGCAACGCTACGATCGAGGTCGCTTCTTAAGACTTTTTCTTTGAGGCCTCCCGCCGATACAACTCGCTATTTTCCCACAAGACAGGTTTCCTCAAATGGAATGATCTTCGATTTCATCGTTGGAGTGTTCAAGTGGTAGAATCGCTCTCAGGAATGCGTGGTCGCCACTGTGTGTGCAGGTAGCGACCTTACTTGTTTTAGTAATTTGTGAACTTGGACCTGTCTCATTTCACGAGCTCGGGTGACCATATGACCTTATTACAGAGCCCCAACTTCTTGATGGGCATATCGGGAAGCTCGTCTTAGGGCATATAGTTCGGTAGCCAGCTTGGTTTACTTTTTGTCAACGAGCTTGGTTATTTCACATTTCTTCTTTAATTATACGAGGAAATGAGCTCGCTTTGAGCGTAGCGAGCTTGCGTACTTAGACGTAATTATTTCCGATACAACACAAGGAAATAAGTAATTGCCTACTGAATTTTCCAACAAAAATAATATTCGATTCTTAATTTGTGATGATTGTCTACAACTTGCCTACGAATATTTAGAATTTTAGTAGACAAATAAATTACCTATGAACAAAGTGTCTACACATTTGTAATTTTCATAGGCAAACTTACCTACACAAATAATTTCTTAGACAATTTACATTTTTGTAGCAATTATTTTTGTAATTTAGAAATGTTCTATTATGTTTAGAAAATTTTGTAGGCACGTCGTAGGATATTCTTACTATTTAAGGACGAAATTATTTTCGTTGAAAATTTTGTAGGGATATTGAAAATTTCCGTAGACAATACACTATCTTCTTGTAGTGTTTGGTCCGCATGCCGCGTGTATCCCATTTAACATGTGGATTTTGGTCGATCGTGTACTTTGCACATGGAAATTTAAAAAGGTTATGGCCCGTGGGACAAGCTTGTTTATACCCAACAAGAAAAAGAAAGATTTAGGTCTAGCTTTCATTTTAAATAGTGTTATCTCATCAATAATACTTCATATTTTTTAATTTAGTTAATGTGATTAAATATAATTAACAAACGTCACATTAATTATATTATTGTGTATTATTTAATTTTACATGTTGAATTTAAATTACACCATTTTTTAAAAAGCCAATAAAATTAGGTACAAATATTAAGAAGATCATCTACAAAATCTACAGACTCGACTAAACAATGAGAGCTCTCATAATGGCGAAACGACACTTTAATTATATCATTATGTATCATCTAATCTTACCGGTTGAATTTAAATTACACTATGTGATATCATATATAGTTTGAATTTTAATTAAAAATTTAAACTTTTTATTTCATAGCCCTGTTTAGCCTACTAACCGATGAAGTTATTGTTAGGTCTCAACTATTAGTACTCCACTAAGAATAAAACAACAAGACCCTTAACCATTTAGGGTTATTGCCTTTGTAGGTCTCAACTATTAGTCAACCCATTTAAGAATAAAACAGCAAGACGATGTTTTAACCATTTTGGGCTATGCGCGGCCTTGAGAGGGTTGGTCTCATCTCTAATGATTAGGGTCAACTATTTATTTAAATTGCACACGCCCAACAGAGTGGAAATTTAAATGGACGATGTTTCCATAATTCTAGCAACTTAATTTGGGTTGTACAGAGGGAGAGAAAAAAATTGAATTTTATTTAAATAAAGTTTAACAAAAGTTTAACCTTTTGGGACGTTTTGTAAGCAAGTAAATTATGATTGTACTTAATCTTAGTTTATAGTTATTTAAATTAATTTTATAATTTCTTAGGTGTTTAACTATTATTTATACCGCTTAGGTTCGGGTTCTAATTATATTTTTAAATGGACAAAGTGAGAGGCTCTTTGTGACTCGTGAGGGAGGAAAGAGTTTCAACAACTTTCACCTTTTTAATTTAATCATGATATATATAATTTAGATTTGTCTCATTTATGAAACCGTCTCATGCACGCAAGTTCGTTTTCAAATATCGTCGCCTCCACTAACACCTTCCTTAATTAGAGCAAAATCTTGGAGTCTTTTTGTTCTTAAAGGAGGTGGCATTTGGTAAAGTGTGGATAACTCAAGTGGTTATAGCTCCATCACCTGAGACCTTGAGGTCTCGGGTTCAGGATCTGAGAGAGAGAATATTTATTCCTCTTGTGGGGTGGTGGTCCCCTATTGTTGGGTTCGGTTTCGAAGTTGCGATTTGGTGGTCTCCCTCTTGTGGTGATTGTGGTTCCGATCCACTGGTATTTAAATGAAATGATATAAATGTGCCCGATGGTAGAAAGAATTATTGTAATTTATTATGTTAGGAAATTATTTTAATTGATTGCTTTAAAAAAAATGAGGTGGCATTTGTAATTTTACATTTCAAGATTGGTGTACTAACCCCAGCCTAGATCTGTTGTAATTAGATACCCTTATTGTTGGTTTTGGTTGAGATGTTCTATTTTTTTTTATCAAAATTGCACTTTCACTATGTAATACTTCATTACGAGTACCTCTGGTGCTCTATTAATAAAAGTCTTTCAGCCGACAACAAGATGCACACTTGAGGCTAAATAGCAGATTCCTATATCTAGGAGACAAAATTCTTAGCCAAGAATTTTTGTATCTCGACGGATTTTGAACTTTACAATCTTAAACTCAATTTATGTTGAGACTTAAAGTAAGGACTTTGAAATTCTATTAATCATACTCTACCTCATAACCTACTACTACTCTATCTTTTATTTAATTTTTCAATACACTCACATCATCTACTTTTTATTCTCTCAATACACTAAAAATAATATAATAATATCACATCAATCATCTTTTTCACTATCCTACCCTATAAAATCTCATAACAAACATACATCTTAACTATTCATCAAGATTTTGAAATTCTAGGACTTCAAAGTCCAAAATTTCTCACGCCCACTCTAAGCCCTAAAACAAACATACCCCGTGATACTTCATTTGTAATTCATTTTGGGAATTTTTTATACCCAATTTTGAATCTCTTTTTTCTGATAAAAAATAATTCGACAACATTTATGTCTTTTGAAAACAAGTCATACTTCAAAAATATCGTTACTTTTATCTTTGAATTGTATGCCTTTGACTATCACTTTACCTCCGATCCCCCAATTTTCAAAATTGTATTTCATCCCTTAACTCAAATTTTAATTTGTGACATTTCATTTGTATAATAAAATATCATATATATTACTTTTGCTAGTCAAAATTAGTGAATTGTGAATTTTGAAACGTAAGTATTAATAATCTGGTAATTAAAAATAAAGTACCAGTATTAAAAAAAAATTAATATTTGAGATATTACGTAGTCTTTGGAGGTGTATGTAAAAAGTAATTTGTGAAGAATTGGTCTCCTATGAATTAGGTCTATACTATGAACTTGAATTATTTGATTCATTTCATTAATTTTTAACACATTTTTTTAAATCACTAAACTTGACCCGTATTATACATTGGATAGGGTCAAATGACATGAATTAAAAACAAGGTTCATAGGATGAACCAGGTCTATACAAATGTTTGTCATTTGTGAATCACTTATTTTCAAAATTTTCAAAAATATAATTTGAGAATCACTTATTTTCATAAAGTACTCCTTACAAGCTCACAATTAATTTCTGAAAGGAAAATTTGTCTTTTTTACCCTGTAACTTTGACTCATTTTGATCGTGGTCCTATTGAGTTACACGTTTTGATCTTAGTCCTGTAATTTTATAAAATTCAATTTTTTCGTCACGTCACCTGCTAGTTACCTGCAGTAGTAAGAGATAGGACTAAAAAAATTAATTTTTCTAAGTTATAAGACTAAAGTCAAAATTCGTAAATTATTACGAATTTTGATCTTGGTCCTGCAACTTTTATAAAATTTGACATTTTAATCCCATCATCTGCTACTGCGGGTAACTAACTGATGACAGGGCAAAAAAATCGAATTTGATAAAATTACAGAACCAAAATAAAAAAATATAAGTTAGTAGGATTTCGATCAAAATAGGTCAATATTACATGACAAAAAGATCGATATTCCCTTTCTGAAAATATGTGATTCCAAAAAACATTAACATAAGTTGCAAATTATACACACCCTAAATTGTCCCCCGGTCAACATTCAAAAGCCATCAAAAGTGGAGTATCAAATATTGACTTGGTCAGCACTCTTTAGTAATAGTAAAATTGATTGCACCACTTGATTCCCAACATGTCAAATTCAAAGAGATGTTGGTTAATTAATACTACTCCTATTAATTAACACCAATTGTAAACATATTACTTTTTTCATCACATTTAACTATACATTAAGATGCCACAAATTTTATGGATGGCTTGTCCTATTATCCTATCCATAAAATTCGCTCTTGTGAGTAATAATCTTTCTTCCTCTCTTTCTCTTCCAAATGTTTTTCTCTCTCATATAATGCAAAACGAGGAAGAGGAGGAGGAAGAGGAGTCGAAAAATGGTAAAAATCAACGATTTAAAAAATGGTAGTAGATTATCAAATTTTGTTTACGACCATCCTAGGTTTTGGAAATATGGGCAATTGCATTAAAAGGAATAGGCTAGTGGCGATGACAATTGGTAACGTTAAAAATATTCTAACCTCCGAGGAGGTCGAAGAAACAACGTCGTTGGAGGTGATAGTACCACCGGGTGGCAAAATCAAAGCAGCGTTGAGGTGATAGTACCACCGGCGGGTGGCAAAATCAAAACAATGCAGAATCTAATTCGAATCGGCCTTCACCTCCAGGTAAATTGCTTTTTTCTGATCGCATGGATTGATCAACTATATATGGAAAAATTAATTCATTAACTTTTCCAACTCAAATAACTGATTTTATATATTTATTATTTTGGGTTAGAATTAATTCTTTGTTTTAATTTCGATCTTTGTATAGTTCTTGAATGTCACTAGGTTGGATATTATTTTAATTAAGAGAATATTCAGAAGGATTAAGCTATAATTTGAAAAAAATATATTAAAAAAAATAAAAAGGTTTGTTATTTTGGGTTCGAATTAATTCTTTGTTTTAATTTGGACATTTCTAGTTCTTGAATATATAGCTACTGGATTGTCTTTTAATTAGGATAATGTACGCAGAAGGATTAAGCTATATATACTTTTAAAAAAAAAAAATGCTTAATTTTCACTGAATTTATTGTTAATTGTTGTTTTTAATTTAAGGTTAACATCAATTCACCACCTGTATTATAGTTTCTTTTTTTTTTTTTTTTTTATCCGGTTGCAATTTTACAGCCAATTTTGTGGCAGGTGTGGCTGCAAAATATATATATATATATATATATATATATATATATATATTAGGTTTTAATTAATCAATTTCATATAGTATAAATTGCAACTAGATAAAAGAAATTATACATGTTGCAAGTTGAAAAAAGGGTTAATTGATAACCTTACTCTTTTTTATCGGAGGTGTTAATTGTGTAAAAATATATATACTAGAAACATAAAGAATGGTTAAAAAGAAGATGAAATTTTGGTATAGTTTCAGGTACAATAGAAGTGATTCATCAAAAGCAATTAAGCCATCCATTGCCGACCCCAAACAATGAGACGAACAAGGCAGCGCTGCCGAGCTTGACATTGGCATTGCCGGAGCCTGCAGAGACGCCTAAAAAAGTAGTTAGCGACTCAGGTCGTTGTGCATTGCCAGTGCCAATATTAACGGAGAGTGAGATTCTATCGTCTCCGTATCTGAAGGCGTTTGCGTTCGATCAACTCAGAATTGCGACTTCCAACTTCCGAGAAGATAGCCTTCTGGGAGAAGGGGGGTTTGGTTGCGTTTATAAGGGATGGTTGGATGAGGAAACCCTAACTGCAACTAAACCTGGCTTTGGAATACCTGTTGCTATCAAGAGACTTATACCTGATGGTTTCCAGGGTCACAATGAGTGGTTGGTTAGTTTATTCCATCTCTTCAATTCATTCATATATATATATATATATATTCTTTTTTTCTTCCCGTGTTGCATCTCATATTTCATTAATACTATTTATATATACACCAATTGTGAGAAAATATCATTTTTAGTCCTATAACTTCGGACAATTTCAATTTTAGACTTGAATTTGTCAATTTAAGTCCTTTTTCGTCGGAAATTTTAAAATCTCGCCGGAATAAACATTTTTTTTGTTACATGACAGTCCACTTGTGTAGGTCGTCGAAAAATAAAAAAAATCTCAATTTTGAAGAGTCACGTGTGGTGCACATGTTTATTCCATCTAGATTTTAAAATTTCTAATAAAAAATGACTAAAATTGACACATTTAGTACTAAAATTGAAAGAACAAAGAGATACAGGACTAAAATGAAATTGCTGGAAGTTACAGGACCAAAAATGATATTTTCTCCACCAGCTGCACTCTGTAGTGTAAAAATTTACTCCCTCCGTCCCATGAGGACTTGAACTCTGAAAATGGCACGCAAACCAAGTAAAGTGGATTTTAGGGGAATAAAATAAGGGTGTTGTGAGTGTATTAATATTATGTTTGTTTCCATTTTTGGAATGTTCAAGTAATGTTGGGACGTCCAAATAAGGGAAGTTGAAGTAATCGCAATTGTTTAGTTTCACGGAATAATATCAATTTATTTTCAATAAAAAATGTGAAGTGGGCAACTGGAGACTTAGTCGACATATTTTTGTTAAAAATAAATACCGAGGACATGTTTGTTAGATATAAGAGGCAATATGAATTTACGTCCTACATATAAGGTGGGTAGGTTGAATATGAATGGTGCATTTTTGTTTAAGAGATATAATTTTGGATGGTGCAGTGCGAAGTGAACTATCTAGGTCGACTTCATCATCCGAATCTAGTGAAGCTCATCGGATACTGCTTAGATGGCCAAGATCGAATACTCGTTTACGAATTTATGCCAGGCGGCTGCGTCGAAGATCTCTTGTTCACCTACGGTGCCTATCTCTTTAATTAATTTCATCAATTTCTTTCATTAATTTTTCAAAATTAATATATATTAACCAATATATATTACAGGAAATACGACAACACTTAGTTGGGCGAGAAGGATTAAAATTGCGGTGGGTGCAGCGCGAGGGCTCTGCTTCTTGCACCAGCAGGAATCCCCAGTCATATATCGCGATTTCAAGACTTCCAATATTTTGTTAGATAATGTCAGTTCATTTAACATAAATTCATCTACATAGATACACACAAATTCCATTTGTTATTGTCTAAATTTTGATCATTTTAGACCAAAGCTGAAGAAAGTACGTAAAAACATGTAGGACTAAACTAAAATTTTGGTCATGTGTGTTTTACTTTTTCAATTTTTTTTTTTTATATTTATGTCTAATTTTAGTCTTGCATGTTTTATGTTTTTCAATTCAATTATAAAATTAACAAAATTGATAACAAAATTGTGCATGTTTGATGTGTTTCATCATATAAAAAATGGGACTGATTTTGTTGGTACGAACATGCAGGAATTTGAGGCTAAGCTATCAGATTTTGGACTAGCTAAAGCAGGCCCCACTGATATGCAGACTCATGTGACAACAAGAGTAATGGGCACCGAAGGTTATTGTGATCCACATTATCTTACCACGGGTATATATGCTTATTTCATTTTCTTAAATTGCTATATTAACACTAATACATATGTTATATTTTACGAGTCCTTCACTTTTTCAAAAGTACATTTGAGTTGCACGGTTCACCTGGTGCTTACAGATTAATTTTCTTGTTTGTGTTTAATAGGTAAATTAACGGTAAAGTGCGACGTCTACAGTTTTGGAGTGGTGTTACTAGAGCTTCTTACGGGGCGTCCAGCGATCGACGATGCCAAGTTTCAAGAGGAGAAAAATCTGGTAAATTGGGTAAAACTTCATGTTCAGGACAATGGGAAAGTTTTTAGAATTATGGACACTAAGTTAGAAGGGCAATATTGTAAAAGAAGTGCTTATATTGTTGCAAATGTTGCACTCCGTTGCTTACATCACCACCCCAAATATAGACCACCTATGACTTATATGTTAGAAATTCTTGAAAATCTTCCCTCCTACAAAAACCAAAATATATCCTAAATCAATTATTATCTCTTATTTTACTTTTTTGTATTATAGTTTTCATTTAATTTCAAGCATTATGTCTTTATAGTGTTATTTTGCACTTCTTTTTATTTAAATTTTATACAAGGGAATAGAGAGATCGTCACTTTATACATATATATCCCATGCATGTAGGCAACACAAACTAAATGACATATCTAAAATTCGTCGACTTTTTTTTTTAACGCAATAATTCATCGACTTTTTTAGAACATGAGATCCGAGTCAAATAGCAATAATTTAAAACACTTCTTTTTACGCTATTTCAAAAACTCAAGGACTCATGAATTGTATGGATCTCGTTAAGAATAAACAATTTCATATTATAGGTTTTTTTTTTCCTAATAAGGGAATTGCTTTGAGTTAAATGTTATAAATTGTAGAGTTAAAAAATATCTAACTTTTAATAAATTAATACTCCCCCTGTCCTAATTTAGATTGATCATTTTTCGTAAATGTCCTAATTTAGATTGATCATTTCCTAAAAGGGAAATAAAACAACTTTATTTAAAAAATAATACTCTTTACAAACAACATTTATTTACATCACATGTCACTCTACTACGTGCACACACTAAATCTATTTTAAATCATTTAATACTAATAAACAATATTTTTCTTAAAGTTGAATTGACATTCATACCCTCCACTAAACTCACTTTACATCATTTAATATACTAATATTTCTCACTTTTCTTAGAACCCGGATCTACAGTAAATGGTCAAATAAAATTAATACTAATATTTCTCACTTTTCTTAAAACTCTGATCTACAGTAAATGGTCAAACAAAATTAGGAACTAGATAGTATAATATATATACTCTACATCTGATTGTAATTCATCAAAGAAAAATGTGTAAATATATAATAAATGACAAAAACTCGTGTGAGACGGTCTCATCCATGAGACGGATTATAAATTAACACAAATTAACCCCATTCCTCCTAAAGTGTTAAAACGCCACGCTCAAATTAAGTCATGTCTCACTATGAAACCGTCTCACGCAAGTGTGTCTCATAATAAATATAATACTCTACCTCGATGGCTCGATCCATATTTGATTGAGTAATGTGTAGATAAATACCTGACAAATTAAATCCAGCAAAATACCGTTTATAAAGTCACCAAAAAAGTAAGTTGTAGATAAATACTCTTTTCTTGCGCACAAAGTGATATAAACCCTATTTATATATGAGACCAATTCTCCAAATTCAAGAACACAAAATCTTCTCCATCAAAACACTTAATTTTTGTCATGAATTGCTACGAGCCCGTTGACGATTACTGCGATGCCTGGGAATCCGAAACCCTCGAAATCCCCCCCCCAAAAAATCCGCCTATTGATCAGTTTTTCATAGCTCTTGAAATCGAGACGACTTTACCCTCAGCGGATGAGGATGAGATGGTGGATGTTGAGGGCACGGATGTCTTTTCATTCTGGGTGCCGTGCCCCCTGACAAAAGAGAGGATTTTCGGAGATGCTTACGACGGCCGAGTGCCGCGCCACAAGCAGGAATTTATGGTTGAGAGGATATCGGGCCGGGCCGACGAGATGGTAAATTGAAGGTATTAGTATAATGTAGTTTGTATATGTGGGGATTAGTATATATGAATGGGTAAGGTATTTGTTTTAGAAGGAATATAAGGAAAATGAATTAGTTTTTTTTTATAGGAAACGGGGGAGATGTATAGAGTAGTGGGAAATGATTTTTTTCATTCATACTTCACAATTAACACTTGATTCATATATATAGATTCCATATGTCGGTGATATGTGTCTACCAACTTACTATAATTATGACATGATTAATTTCTCTAGATTTTTCTATATTTATAATCTCATTATCTAGATTTTTCTATTTCTAGAATCTTCACTTTTTTCCATCTTCTTGTTAGATTTTTATTTTCTTACACATTTCCACTAAATTCAATTACTAATCTAGAGTAATCTAGAATCTAGTTCATCCATAAAGTTCTTCTATAATCTGGATTATTCTAGAAATGTGCATCACTTTCTAAAACTCCTCCTTGATGCATATTTCAGTAACTCCAATCTTTTCTCGTAGTGTCTCGAACTTTCCACGAGGTAGCGCTTTTGTGAAAATATCTGCTAGTTGTTCTTCGGTCTTGCAATACTCCAACTCGATTTCTTTATTTGCTTCTGCTTCTCGTATAAAGTGGTACTTGATCTTGATGTGTTTGGTTCTGCTGTGGAACACTGGATTTTTCGCCATTGTTATTGCCAACTTGCTATCACAATAGATTTTCATGGCTTTATCTTGTGGCTCTCCCATATCTTCAAGTATGTATGCATGACTTGTAGTCATCGCCGCTGCTATATACTCCGCTTCGGCTGATGATTGTGCAACTGTTGCTTGCTTTTTCGATGCCCAAGAAAATATTCCTGAACCCATTGTGAATGCATAGCCTGACGTTCTTTTCATGTCGTCTACTGAACCTGCCCAATCACTATCAGTATAGTCAATTAACTTTGTGTCCGGTGTTGATTCATACCAGATGCCAAAGTTCTTAGTTCCTTTAAGATATCGGAGTACTCGCTTTGCAGCTCCATAGTGAATCTGACTTGGACTCTGCATAAATCTTGATAGGAAGCTTGTTGCGTACATTATGTCAGGTCGAGTTGCTGTGAGATAGACTAAGCTTTCGATCAGGCTTCGAAATGTTGAGATGTCTGCCTTTGGTGAGTCATCTACTTTTTGTAGGGCTTTAGAGTTATCAAGTGGAGTGGCTACAGTCTTACACCCTTCCATATTGAACCTTTTTAGTAAGTTGTCGGTATATTTTTTCTGTGAGATAAATATACCGTCTTCTCTTTGATTTATTTCAATACCGAGAAAATAGTGCATCAAGCCCAAATCGGTCATCTCGAACGTTTTCATCATGTCTTCTTTAAACTCCTTAATCATTGTCTCATTGTTTCCCGTGACTATAAGATCATCAACATATAGAGAGACAATGAGTGTATCGTCCGTACCTTGGGTCTTGATGTATAGTGTATGCTCACTCAGGCTCCTCTTGAATCCAAACTTTGTGAAGTAGTTGTCGATTCTACTATACCAGGCTCGTGGGGCTTGTTTTAGACCGTAGAGTGCTTTCTTCAACCTGAGGACTTTGTCTTCCTGCCTTTGTATGACGAACCCTTGAGGTTGTTCCACGTAGATCTCTTTTTCAAGATATCCGTTAAGGAATGCTGATTTCACATCAAGCTGGTAGATCTTCCATTTTCTTTGTGCAGCTAGCGCAATAAGTGCTCGAATGGTGTCGAACCGGGCCACTGGAGCGAAAGTCTCGTCATAGTCAACTCCTTGTTTTTGTGAGTAACCTTTAGCTATCAGTCTTGCCTTGTGTTTCTGAATTGAGCCATCTGGGTTGAGCTTTGTCTTGTACACCTACTTAACTCCGATGACTTCTTTGTTGCTTGGTAAATCCACCAACTCCCATGTTTCATTTTTCTCGATCATCTTGATTTCTTCTTCCATAGCTTTTATCCATTCTTTTTCTTTGATGGCAACTTCGAAGCTTTCAGGCTCCAGGGTCACAAAGTTGTAGGTCTCATAAATTTCTCTAAGTTGTCTTATTTTTCTTGGTGGTGATTCTGGAGATGATTCTTCTTCAATTGAGACTGGTGATGGCGTTGGTGTCCTTGGCAATGTTTTTCATAACCGAACCGGTGATCGAACTGGACAGACCATCGGTTAGCGGTTCAACCGGTCGGACCAGTTCAACCGGCGGTTCAACCGTTTTCTATGTTTAGTTAAAAAAACAAAATAAGTATACACCTACAAAAATTTAAATATATATTTTATAACTTTTCATATCATATTTTATAAATTTTGTCCCACCTCATACATTTATCCCACATCGAAAGTGTTGGAGAAAAATGTGAGAGGAATATAGATTTAAAATTTTAAATATTTAATATAAATTAGTAATTTAATTTAAAAAAAAAACCAGTTTTTTCTGGTTGAACCGGGTTTTGACCGGTTCAACCCGGTTCAACCTTAAAAGCGGTTTTATGGGTGTTTTTTAACCGGTTTACCGGACAGTTCCCGGTCCAACCGGTTGAACCGACCAGTTCAACCCGGTTTTAAAATCATTGGTCCTTGGACTAGAAGGTTCTAGAGCTTCTTGCGGTTCTTCGTCATCTTCTTCTTCTCGTGGTTCGGTAGGACGTCGTAGTTGTGGTAGCATAATATTTTGTCTTTCAATTTTTTTTTCCTCCCAGTTCCATGTTGCATTCTCATCAAATTCAACATCTTGACTGATGATTAGCTTCATACTTTTAAATCTATAGATTCTATAGCCTTTAGACTGAGAGCTATAGCCGAGAAAAATACCTTTCTCCGTCTTCTCCTCTAGTTTGTGTCTCTTCTCTTTTGGGATATGCACGTAGCAGATACTCCCAAAGATCTTCAGATGTTGAGCTGACGGCTTTCGTCCACTCCATGCTTCAATTGGTGTTTTGCTCTGAACCGCCTTGGTTGGACACCTGTTTAGTAGGTAGACCGCAGTGTATACAGTTTCTGCCCAAAAATCTTTATGCATATTTTTCTCTGCTAGCATTGTTCAGGCCATCTCCATCACGGTCATGTTCTTCCTTTCTGACACGTCGTTCTGCTCTGGAGCGTAGCCGACTGTCAGTTGATGATTGATTCCTTCCTCCTCGTAAAATTTGTTGAATGCGTTAGAGGTGTATTCCGTCCCCCTGTCTCTTAATTTGTAGGACTTTGATTCGCCGGTCACTTTGGTTCTCGACCAGATTCTTGAATTTCTTGAATATATTGAACACCTCCGATCTTTCTTAAATGAAGTATACCCACATCATTCTTGTATAGTCGTCAATGAAAAGGATGAATTACCTGTTCTTCTCGAATGTCGGTGTCCTCATTGGGCCGCAAATATCTGTATGGACGAGCTCCAGAATTTGCTTGGCTCTCCATGTTGTCCTGAAGGGAATGGCTTCCGGTGTTGCTTTCCTTCCATGCATCTCTCGCAGACATCATTGTTAGCTTGGATAGCTGGAAGATCCTTCGTCATACTCTTCTGGTGGAGAATCTTTAATCCGTTGAAGTTGAAATACCCGAACCTTCGGTGCCATAGTCAGGATTGATATTCGTGGGCTTTTAGTGTTGCCTCGACATATTGCCAGCGGATAGGGAAGTTTCTTTGTTGCTGCATTTTTACTACAACAATTTCTAAATGTTTATTTTTGTCGTCATATATCTTTCATGTGTCTCCTTTGAAGAATATCCTCTCTCCATCATCTGACCCACACTGAGAAGATTCGTGTGGAGCTTAGGAACCAGCAGTACATCATGGATGAGTCACGTACCTTTCTTGGTATTAACGTCGATCGTGCCCTTTTCTTTGACGCCTATTAGAGCTCCATTCCCGAGCTTCACTTGGGATTTAATTGATCTATCGATGTTATGAAAAAAAATTTCGCCTCCTATCATATGGTTACTCTGACCACTATTTAGGAACCAAGTATCATTCTTTATTTCTGATGCATCATGGCATGCGTGGAATATATTGTTTTTGCTTTCCTCCTCCTCAATGTAATTAGCTTGGTGCTTGATTTTAGAGCTGCAATCTTTCTCCAAATGACCAAATTTCCCACAACTTTTACATTGTGGTTTGTCTCAG
Organism: Stenogyne calaminthoides; assembly: GCA_037126765.1. NCBI lineage: Eukaryota > Viridiplantae > Streptophyta > Magnoliopsida > Lamiales > Lamiaceae > Stenogyne > Stenogyne calaminthoides. The sequence continues at coordinate 24,008,390 of JBBCBC010000012.1, forward strand.
TTCCAACAATCTTTTTCAAGATGGTTGGTCTTCTTACAAATTCCGCATGGTGGATATTTGTCATTTCTTTGATAATTATTACCACCTTGATTTTTATTTTTATTGTTTTCTCCAATTTTTCTCCCACCATTTCTAGAATTCTGAGACCGTATATTGATTTTAGTTTCACGCATACTCAATCTTTTCTCATAAGCTTCAAGTGAGCCTATTAATTCTGTCACAGACAATTTATCAATGTCTTTAGTCTCTTCTGTCGTAGTGACGATTGGATCGTATTTAGCTGAAAGAGTAATGAGTATCTTTTCTACTATTCTCTTCTCAGTAATATTTTCTCCATATGCTTTCATTTGAATAATTACTTCTCTTAATCGAGTGTAGTAATCTTTTACTGTCTCAGATTCTTTCATCTTCAAATTCTCCAAATCTCTTCTAAGCGTTTGGAGTTTGAGGTTACGTACCTTATCATTGCCTTGATATTCCTCCTTCAGAGTATCTCAAGCTTCTTTCGACGACGTAGCTCCACTAATCCTTGGAAATAGAACTCCGCCATAGCCATTAGGTAGAGAGCCAGATTGTCCTTCTCCATATTTTTGTCTAGTTTTTCTTTGTCTTCCATAGACAAAGAAGACGTGTCTCCGGGGATAGTGTATCCATTCTCAACGATTTCCCATAGACCTTGGGACATAAAATATGTCTTCATTTTAATGCCCCAATAGTTATAGTTTTCTCCTGAGAAAGTTGGAAATTGAAATTTGAGAGTTATTTGATAGGGACATTTTTGTAGGCTTGGAAATGACAATAGGAAATTATTGGGTATAATATTTTGATGATATTGCGGAAACTAGTCTACTCCCAGTTAAAAATCTATTGATACCACTGAAGGTATTAGTATAATGTAGTGTGTATATGTGGGGATTAATATATATGAATGGGTAAGTGATTGTATTTGTTTTAGAAGGAATATAAGGAAAATGAATTAGTTTCTTATAGGAAACAGAAGAGATGCAGAGAGTAGTGGGAAACGATTTTTTTCATTCATACTTCACAATTAACACTTGATACATATATATAGATATGGTTATTCCATATGTCGGTGATATGTATCTACCGACTTACTATTATGACATGATTAATTTCTCTAGATTTTTCTATTTTTACAATCTCATTATCTAGATTTTTCTATTTTCTAGAATCTTCACTTTCTACCATCTTCTTGTTAGATTTTTATTTTCTTACTCATTTCCACTAAATTCAATTACTAATCTAGAGTAATCTAGAATCTAGTTCATCCACAAAGTTCTTCTATAATCTGGATTATTCTAAAAATGTGTATCACTTTCTAATACAAATGCGGCCCGTGATAAGGATATGAGATCAGTTATGGCAATAAAGGTTGAAATCAGCATTGTTGCTTGTTTGTGTTACGGAGAATCCGTTGAGAATTAGAACTACTCTGTTGGTTTCCAAGGAATGAGGTTTTTTTAGGGATGCTTTGAATTAGGTTTTTATGTATTTTTTGGTCTTCTATTCTGGGTTTCTGATTGATTGATTGATTAGCTGTGATTGGAGAAAATTTTCTTGATTCAGAATCCGTGTTTTTTTTTTTAAATGAGTTGTGTCATTTTATATTCATGAACAATTTGTAATTTATTATCCTTTGTAAATATGTGGAGTATAAAATATTCTGTAAAAACAATAAATTTAGTTTAGGTCTTGTATGCACCAGTTCACTGTTTATTCATTAGTGTATTTTTTAAACATACAATTTGTTATATTAAAATATATAATTTGTTTTACGAACACATATTGCATATTTTAGTATAAATAAGTTGTTTATTTTAAAAATACACTAAGAAATTTATGGGTCTCATGTGCATGTATTTGTGAAAATACAACATTTTTAGAGGTGTTCATCCTGATAGTATACTTCTCCAAACACACGTTCATCAATTGATTTGATGTACATTCGCATCTTGGTTTTCCAATAAGCATAGTTTGTACCATTAACTATTTGTGGTCTCAAACTTTGTGAAGTAAGTGGATATTCTGTCGCCATAAAAAAATAAAAACAAAAAAATACACACTTAACACAGATCTTTGGAAGTTTACAGTATCTTCTGATGACCAGACCTGATATTACATTTCCTATCAGAAAACTCTCTCAGTTCATGCATGTGCCTACTAAGACTCATTGGGGTGATGTCAAGCAGTTGCTTCGCTACTTGAATGAGACGCGTTACATTGGTCTTTATCTTCGATGTGATTAACCTCTTTCGCTTCATTGCCTCATTGATACTGACTGTGCTGATAATTGTGATGATCGTACTTCAACTGGGGCCTTTATTATTTTTATCGCTGCCAATCCTATCTCTTGGAGTTCTCGGAAGCAACGGTCTTTTGCTCGTTCATCTATTGAAGCTGAATATCAGGCTATAGTTGTTGTTACTGCTGAGTTACACTGGACTCGTTCTATCTTGGCTGAACTCGTTGTACCTCAATCCACTTGCCCAATTCTTTATAGTGATAATACTGTTCGAACCCGATCTTCCACTCTCGCATGAAACACATTGCAATCGATTATCATTTTGTTCCATATTTGGTCAAGACTTCTCGGCTTCGAGTATCTCATGTTTCTTCCTCGAATTAGTTAGTCGATGTTCTTACTAAGCCTCTCATCCGAAATCGGCTTTATTTAATTATGGACAAGATCGGTGTCATCAACCGACCACCATCTTGAGGAGGCGTATTAGGAGTATTTGTATATAGCTACTAATTGTATATCCCACATCAGATTTTCTCTCAATTGTAATTATTGTATACTTGTACAAATATCACTTCATTGTATAAATAAAATTATTATTTCCATACAATAGCTCTATATTACCTAGGTGTATAATAAAATCGAGGTAAAAATGAAAAAAAATAAAAAATTAAAGCAATCAGCTACCATGTCACATGCGCGATCAGAAATCCCAAATTTTTTTATTGAAAATGATGTCGTTTTTCTTTTTCCCAATTAAATTGAGACCGGAATTGGACAAACGCAATAGTTATGAAATTAAAATCGAATAATTAAATCTTTTGGGAAAAAAAAAATCTCTTTAAAAAATATAATCGGTTCGCATGGGCTGACTAGTCCAACTCATACCTCCCAAACTAATTCCTACATACGTAAAACATTTAACCAACTTGTTTTGTTCCACTGATACCATAGCTAGAACATCACACTTCTGGTAAATTTAACTCCCATGATTAATTATAAATAAAAATTACAAAACCATCAAACATCCTCAAGAACATGAAATCAAACAGAAACAACAACAAACAAAGTCCTCAAACAATCTTCCAAAACAAGAAAATGACTCCAATTAAGCAGCAGTGGACCTATAAACCATAACATGCACATAACTCCCCCCTTTCTCCACAATCTGCGAAGGAAAATTAGGATGATTAACAGCATCCGGAAACCCCTGAGTCTCCAAACAAAACCCATCATGTGCCCTATAAACCCCTCCATTTTTCCCAACCATTGTTTTCAACATACACTGGGATTTAAATCGAAATAGTCCCGTAACTTTGCACCTTTATTGAAAAGGTCCCGTATATATCGCATGTTTCACTTTAGTCCCGTATGTTTTCAATTTGTGCCGATTTAGTCCCAAATCGCCGGAGACTGGTCAAACTACCCAAAAACGACGTCGTTTTATGATAAATTCCCGACCGAAATTAGGGGCGCGTGTATCACACGCCCCTAAAACGACGTCATTTTTTGGTAGTTTGACCGGTTTCCGGCTATTTGGGACTAAATCGGCACAAATTGAAAATATACGGGACTAAATTGAAACATGTGATATATAAGGGACCTTTTCAATAAAGGTGCAAAGTTACGGGACCATTTCGATTTAATTCCCTATTAGCACTATAAAACTGGACCCCACCTTGATTAGTCCACAGCTCCATCTTCCTCCCGGACTTGCCGTCCCCCACGACGGCCGCCTTCGTCAGATGCTTTTCGGCGTTTTTATCGAGCACGTAGTTGATGTCGTACCCGCTTGGGAGTTTATTGAAGCGGGCCCCGATTTTGTGGGGCTCCAGAAAATCGTAGGGCGTTCCCCTGACGGGGGAGATTACCCCCGTCGGGATAAGGTTATCGTCGACGGGGGTTATCTTGGAGGCGTAGAGGCGGAGAGTGTGGGAAAGTATGTTTCCGCTTGGCCTCCGAGATTCCAATATGTGTGAGAAGCTAGGTTTATGGGGGTGGCCTTGTTTTTTGGGTTTGCGTGCATTTTTATGCCAAGTTTGTTTGATCCGATTATCATGTATGTCACTGATACGGATACTTCTCCTGGAAATCTTGCGCGGGATGTAATTAAAACATAAAGTCACTAGAATCGAAAAAGAGGAGGCCTAGTAATATGCTTCCTCAATTCAATTCATTCCAACTCACGATATATATGGGAGTTTTGGAATAAAAAATATCTAACTTAAATTTTAAGTCCGTCGAAAAATTCAAAATTACGTCATTTCGCCGATTCAATTTGAGACTTTTCGGCTGCGGTTGTGATTGGACTGTCACATCTAATTTTATTTTATTTTTAAACCCAAAATTATATATGTCATATAATCAAATTAACTTTTTTCTTTTTTTTAATTCTATGACCTATAATTTTAGGTGTAATTTTTTTTTTTTAATGTGGCATTCCAATTACACTCGCGGTCGGAAAGCCCTAAACTCAATCAGTGAAACAATGTAATTTTGAATTTTTCAACGGACTTGAAACTGGATATTGTCAAAAATAATATTGGAATTGAATCCACGACAAGAAAAAGTATGGGATTGCATATTATATATATATTGTTGGGAGATGAATTTAATAAAAGATATATGATTTTGATTAGATCCCAAAACCCCTGAGTATGACATGTTCAGAATGATCTTGATAGTTGAGTCATGATTCAGTTTTAGAGTATTCGGGATGTTATCCGCAAAATGTATAGTCACAGATATAGTTGTAATAGGTTCAAGACTCAAGAACTCAAGATGTTTTTGAAGAAATCAAGTTTCAAAGATGAAACTGAAGGTTTCAAAACTCGCCAGAAATCGAGATATCAAGACTCAAGAGATACCGAGGAATCAAGACTCAAGACAAAGAAAGAAAGCATCACCAAGAGACCAAGACTCAAGACTCGAAGACCTCAAGACTCGAAGACCTCAAGACTCAAGACTCAAGACGCAAGATCAAGATCAAGATTGAAGATCAAGAATATCAAGGCACAAAGAATTATCAAGACTCAAGAAGGTAATCAATGCTCAAGATGAACCCGAATGTTCCGAGGCAATCGAATATATCTATCTCAAGGATGCACATCGAGAAGATCGCGATTCCTTAGAAAATAGATATTTGCCAAGACATTCAAATGCGCAAAAAAGGAACTAAGTCGGAAGTGTTGTTAAGGTTATATCAAACTCGAGTTTGTAAAACCAAAAGAGCCGTTGAAAGGTGTCTACCTTTAACCGGAGACAAAAGTAAAAAAGAGGAAGACAACAATGTACCATATCGACACCGACAAAGCGGTAAAGGTCTCGCAAAAGATGTCGGATGTACAAAAGTTTCCAGATCGTAAAAAGTGAAGACCGACTACATGAAAGGCTATTGCCTAAAAACGGGTTAGGGAGTTTCAAAACCCTAAATATAGCCGTTTCTCACACACCATAAGAGGAAACTCACGGGTTATCTATCTCCAACAGATAGTTTTCAAAAGTGACCTTGGTGTATGCCTATAAATACTTGGTGACCCTCTACATTGTAAGGTTACGGGAAATTTATACGCAACTCAAGAGCTCAAACTTATTCTTGCAAAAAAGTTAAAGCACTTTCAAAAACTTAGAATTTCCCAAGTGCTTCTATATTGAAGAGAGCTCACTATACTAAGCCTAGCTTGATAAGAATTATCCAAAGCTTAGTCGAGATATCCTAACCCATTGCATTGTGCTTCATTGTAAAGGATATCTCATCCTAGTTGAAACCAACCGAGAAACCCCAAACCCTTGAGAAGGTAGTTGGAGTGTGTTTGTTGGTGAGAAGAGTTGTAAAGAGTTAGTAAACTACACGGAGTAGTCGAAAAACTCTAGAGGAGAAGTTAGTAAGCCTGTGGGTAGTCAAAGCTTGTTTGTGTTTGAGTAAGTAAACCACGGAGGTAGTCGTAAAGCTCAAGGTCGGGTTGAGTAAGTAAACTACGTGGAGTAGTCGTAAAACTCAAAATAAGTTGAGTAAGTAAACTACGCGAGGTAGTGTAAAGCTCGTGTTGTTTAGTGAATTTCTCCGAGGATCGAGAGAGTGGGACGAGGAGCTTGAGACTCCGAACCACTATAATTGCCGTGGTTCTTTATTGATTTCCTTATCCGTGCTTAACTGTTGCATTGACTTGATTTTGAAAGCATACTTTTCATCGATATTGGTTGGAATCAATCCAATCGGAAGTTGCATGTAATTGAATCACGACTTAATCACTAATTCATAAAGGGAAGGTTTTCAAAGAAAGCTTAAAACGAAAGTATAAACTAAAGGGGCCAACCATTTCAAGACGATCGAAAGTAGCTAGAACAGATAGTTACCAAACCGAACTCTCTTCCGAGGATTCATTAAGTTAGTTATCCGATCCAAGCAACTCAGGGATCTCGACACTCGAGGACTCGGTTGGGATTATCCGAGGTATCCGAAAGCATTTCGGGATCATCATCCAAGAGATTTTGACTCAGAGGCGATCCAGGCTTCTCGTAACCTAATCTTCGTGGATTATCGACCCAAAAGCCGACCTCAAGAAGAAAAAAGTTTTAAAACACCGAACACGTGTATTCCCCCATACACGTAAGACTCGTTGCACCGACCAACAAGTGGTATCGAGCAAAGGGTTCAACTTGACCCACGCTTTGTTGACCAAAGTTTTATTTTAAAAATACTTGTGGTCTATCTCGAATCGATCTTATTTTGTCAAATTTTTTCTTTTCAAAAGATCATATAAAAATGTCTTCCAAAAAACTTCCCATGTTCTCAGTGGAGAACTATGATCTATGGAGATCGAGAATGCAGCTCATCTCAGATTCCAAACATGAGCGTATGTGGAGATTGGTCTCTCAAGGACCATTCCAATTTACTGTGGTGAATCCCAGAGGAACAGAATATGAGATAATTGATCCTAGAGCAGAATTTCCTAAGTCTGATGACCAACTGACTCCTGAGGAGAGAAAGTTAGTCAATCTAGACTACATTGCAAAAGACACACTATACAGTACAATTGATGATGGTGTGATGGTAATGATCTCTCAATGTAATACTGCTAAAGAGATTTGGGATACACTAGCTGTAATGTGCCAAGGCACAAATCATATAAAAGAAAACAAACTTTCAGTGGCAATTGGAAAGTTTGATAGTTTTGAAATGGATGATGGTGAATCAATATACAAATTGGAAGTCGATTCACTAAAGATCATGAATGATCTAAATGCACTTGGAAAGAAATATCCACAAAGAGAAGTTGCATTGAAAATTCTTAGAGGTCTTTCTAAGAAATGGGATATTCATTTGCGGGTGATTGAAAACACCAAAAACATTAATTCAATGCCATACCAACAAGTCTTCGAATTTGAAGGCCTATGAATTTGTAATTGATAAGAAATCCAAAAAGGTCGACAAAGAAAGATGATTCATCATCTAGTAAGAATGTGGCTTTAAAAGCCAAAGATAAAAACCTCAAAACTAGAGAGTTCGAGAACCCCATGCCAAAAAATCGGGATGAGCTTGAGGAAAAGCTAAAATCGATGGCAAGGAGGTTTGGAGACTTAATAGTAGATTTGGAAAATACAAAAGCTATTATAGAACCACAGTACCGGAAGAAACCCGAGGATGATCAATTGAGAAGAAGAAGGACCGAAAGTGAAGGATTTTCATCCGTAAAAAGAAGGACTCCAAGTCCAAGGAAGAAAATGATCGGGATGATGATACCAACAAATGCTATAATTGCCGGAAGAAAGGTCACTTCCAAAGATGATTGTCCAGATTTGAGTGCTAAGGAGAGAAGAGAAAGGCAAGCTAAAAGAGACAAGAAGTTCTCTAGCAAAAAGGCCATGGTTGCGAGAAGAAGAACATTCGAGGAGGGATCTAGCTCTTGGATGAGATATTCTCGAGATAAGTGAAAGTGATGACATTTGTCCGATGGCCATTGAGGAGGTAAACTCTTCTTTTCTCTGTTGTTGCTCCTACACTCAAAGACAAGAGTTTTCAAGTTCCACCGAAAAAATATCATTTTGACCGATGGATTCTTTTGAGAGAACGATGAAGGACTATGCCGCTTTTACAAGGATCGCTAAATAGAACTCAAGAGCGAATAATAAGAAACCGAAAAGTCGAAAATCTAAAATGGAAAGACTCTAGAATAATCAAATCACTTCTCAATTAATGGGAGCTACCGATGAACCGGATGTTCGAAAGTACAACTCGAGAGAAAGAGAAGTTCGATAATGACCCTAATCGAAAAGCTAGAGAAATCCAATCAAGAGATTCAACTAATCGGGACTAAGTTCAATGACCTCCGAGAAGCATGAAACTCTATAGAATCGTGAGGATAGTGCACAAAAGAAGTTAACTCTATTGAATAATCGTGATCTAATGTAATAGATGAAATTCAGAGTTACCAGAGATCCGCGGACTATAAAAACCGGATTGGGATACATTCCATGGGGAACCTCACAAGGTCATCCGAATGCCGCATCAAGTAGCAAGAAGACAATCTTTGTAAAACCAAAGGGCACCTACACTTCAAATCAAGAAATGCCCAAGGTGTTAGACAAGGGTAAAGGACCTATGGTCAAAAAGAAACCGAATGATCGGGTTAGAAAGCCTAAACCTCGGTGAAGGCTAGAAAACCCGAGCACTCAGATTGGAAAGTTTCGTGCAAGTACTTCAAAGCCTCAGCTAAGAATGCAAACCCGAAGGCTCCACATCGAACCATCAGAGGAATCCTCGATGAGAAACACTCAACAGAGACATTCTCAATCAAGAGACCAAGTCCTCAAGATCTTCGAAAAGACCAGATTTCAAAGACAGTAACCCGAACCCCACTTGCGTAAGGGTAAAGATTACCTGAACCCGAGTCAACAAAGATTTAGACCGGCTGCACAAAAGCCTAAGCATCTGAACAGAAGGCCTGAACCAAAGAAGAATTCAAAAGCCCATGTTCATGCTAAAGCTAGCACACATACACAGAAAACTGCTAAGGCACCTAGAGTAGTAGATGTGTATGTTGATGTTTATAGAAGACAAATTAACCACTCTAAAGTGATTAGAGTTGTCAGGCAGATTTGGATTCCGAAAGGCACATCTAACCTTGTAGGACCCTACACAAACTGGGTACCTAAGAATTGATCTGTTTTTCAGGAGGAAAACAAGGGCACTGAACTGACTAAAGATCACATGGCACTGATGAGCAGAGATGGAAAAGCTCATGATATATGGTATCTTGACAGTGGATGTTCAAGACATATGACATGATACAAGAAGATACTCAGTGACTATGTTGAACAAAGAGGCCCACAGATCACTTTTGGACATAACTCCAAGGGACAGACTGAAGGATATGGAACTTTGGAAATCGACTCAGTTCATATCCATGGTGTTTCATATGTATTTGGATTGAAGCATAACTTGCTTTCAATTAGCCAATTCTGTGATAAGGGTTTTAATGTTGAGTTCTCTAAGAACTTATGTTTTGTGAAAGATGATACATCACAGAAAGTATTACTGATAGGTACAAGAAAAGGAAATGTGTATCTTGCTGATTGGAGTTCAACTCCTAAAGACACATGTTTAGTTGCTAAAAGTTCCACAGATACCAGTTGGTTATGGCATAAAAGAATGAATCACCTAAATTTCAAAACCCTGAACAAGCTTGCAAGATTAGCTCTTGTGAGAGGGTTGCCTAATGAAGTGTTCAGTAAGGAACACATTTGTGATGCGTGCTAGAAAGGAAAACAAGTTAAAGCATCATTTAAAAGCAAAGTTGAGGTTTCTACTGAAAGGATACTTCAGTTACTGCATATGGATCTTTTTGGTCCTATAACACCAGTAAGCACTAATCCCAGGAAATACACATTGGTAGTAGTTGATGACTACTCAAGATATACTTGGATCATATTCTTACTCAGTAAGAAAGAGACTCAGATAAAGCTGCCAGAGTTACTGAAAAGGCTCAGTATTGAGAAAAATCTGAGTGTGGTCAAAATCAGATCTGACAAAGGAACTGAATTTATAAATCATATCATATCTGATTATTGTGCAGAGAATGGAATTTCACATGAAACATCAGCTGCAAGGACCCCTCAACAAAATGGTGTTGCTGAAAGAAGGAAATGACGACTCAAAGAAGTTCGCAAGGACAATGATATTTGAAGTCGATATTCCTAAAAGATTTTTAATGAAGTCGCCAACACCGTGATGCTACTCTCGAATCGCATCCATGTTTGACCAAGAGTCAAGGCAAAACACCCTATGAGCTTTGGAATGAAAGGAAGCCTCTTGTTTTTTTTTTCGTGTGTTTGGTTGCAAGTGTTTCATACACAATAATGGTAAAGATGATTGAAAACATTTGATAGTAAAGTCGATGAAGGAATATTCTTAGATATTTCAAGTCAAGAAAGCTTTCGAGTTTACAAACCCGTAGGACTTTATTGTGGAGGAAACACCTCATGTTGTTTTTTGATGAATCTACTTTATGTTCGTAAGAAACAGAACATGATGCAGATGAACCGACTAAGAGGATCACCAGATTAAGCTGAAACAGAAAGATAAATCATCCATCGAACTCGAAAAGAAGAAGTCACCACATCCTATGATTGGAGTGACTCGGACTCGAATAAAGAAGTTCGGATGGAACTCGGGATGGTGAGACTCAGAAAACCAACACTCCAAAAGGTGACCAATGAAGCAGACACGATTCGAGACTCGGATATGTGATACCAATGAAGATGTGGTCACAAATGAGGCAAATTCTCGAATCTATCAACCAAAGGGGAACAAATGTCTCGACAATGTTTCAATAGAATTTCCTCCGAGGAAGATGATTCCCTTTCTCCTTTTCTGTTGTTCCCTGAATTTACTGAACTAACTGAACCTAACATTTCAAATGTTGAGGATACTATTGAAGGGGGAACATCAAGAAGGAAATGGTTAGATAGTCATCCTACAAGTCATATTGTGGGTGATCTAACTAAAGGTGTTAAAACAAGAAGGTTCCATGGTGAGAGTGCACTATTCTGCTGCTTCCCATCAGAGAAAGAACCTATTGAGATTGGTGAAGCTCTACAAGATTCTCATTGGATTACTGCTATGCAAGATGAGCTGAATCAATTCTCAAGGAATGAAGTATGGGAGCCGATAGATAGATAGAAAAGGCACAATGTCATTGGAACCAAGTGGGTTTTCAAGAATAAAAGAGATGAAAACAACAACATTGTGAGAAACAAGGCAAGGCTAGTCAGACAAGGTTATTCCTAAGAAGAAGGCTTGGATTATGATGAAACCTTTGCACTGTTGCAAAGACTAGAAGCCATCGATTGTTTCTTGTATATGTTGCCCACATGAAGTTCACATACTATCAAATGGATGTGAAAAGTGCATTTTCGAACTGTGTGCTTAAAGAAGAGGTTTATGTGGAACAACCTCCCGGTTTCAAACAGAATGACCAAGTTTACTGTGCTCGTAAAAGCTTTGTATGGTCTCAAACAAGCACCCAGAGCATGGTATGATACTCTTTTCGGTTTACTAACCATGGTTTTGTCAAAGGAATCGTTGATAGAACTCGCTCGGGATAGAGGATGGGGAAGATATCTTACTAGTTCAGATATATGTTGATGACATCATTTTGGATCTCCAAACCATCACCGTGGTGAAAAGTTTTCAACATCGATGAAAGGCAAGTTTGAGATGTCAATGATGGGAGAGATGAATTTCTTTCTAGGTCTTCAAGTGAAACAATCAAAGGAAGGAATATTCATCAACCGCATAAAGTACACCGTAGATCCGATCACAAATATGGTGTACAGAATTGCAATGCAGTTAGGATTCCCATGAATACTAACTACAAGATGGATCCTGATTCTGAAGGCAAATCAGTAAGCCATACTGATTATAGGGGAATCATTGGATCATTACTCCATCTTACAGCAAGTAGGCCTGATATAACATTTGCTGTTGGGATATGTGCAAGATACCAAGCTAATCCTAAGGCTAGTCACATGGAGGCTGCCAAAAAGATACTGAAGTATCTTAAAGGCACAGTGAATAGAGGATTATGGTATCCAGCTGATGATAACCTTGAATTAACTGGTTACTCAGATGCTGATTATGGAGGTTGCAGAATTGACAGGAAGTCCACTTCAGGAACTTGTCAATTTCTAGGAAGTAAGCTGATATCTTGGTTTTCGAAGAAACATACCTCAGTAGCAACAAGTACTCTTGAACTTGAATACATGGTGCAGGAAGTCGCTGTGTTTTCATTCTTTGGCTCGCACAACAATTAAGGGATTATAAAGTTGTAGCCAATGAAGTACCAATATTTTGTGACAATAATAGTGCCATTGCTATTTCACAAAATCCCGTTATTATTGCACACCGAGATGCAAGCATGTGGATATCGACATCACTTCATCGAGATCATGTCGAGAAGAAGGACATAAGGATGGAGAAAATTCATACCGATATAAGAGAGTCGATATCTTGACTAAACCTTTGGTCAATCAAGATTTCAGAACTTTCGGTTGAATTAGGGATGTTAGAACCGGTGTATAGAGTAAAATCAAAAATTGATGATTTTCGGGATGCATGAAGTTTTTCGTAATTCTACCGAGAAGCTCAGGATAAAATGGAAATATCGAATCGAAGTCTCGTGAAACTTAGATTTATCAAGGTCAAGATCAAGAAGATACCGAACCCATTAAGATTTCAAGATTATAACGACATTTTATCAAGGTCAGTACTCAGTAAGACTGATAGAGTGAAAATTAGTCTGAAGAAGTAATGACTCATGCGACTCATTTATTGCTTAAGTGAAGCTCAGTAATCATTTGCAATAAATACAAAACACCTGAGGAATGTTTTTGGGCGGGATCGTTTTAAATTCGAAGAAGGTCAACAGTCATTTAATGCTCTGTTACATTTCTTGACCAATGAGGATGTTTTGCGGCTTACTTTTTGGAGATCGTCGGTTTCAGTTCAGATACCCGGAGATTAATCACAACCGTTGCTTTTCACCTAACCAACGCGATTCCCCATGATCTCGAAGCTATTTATACCCCAATAAGCCATTCAAGCCAAAATTTTATCAAACCCTTCGTTCCCAAATCCTCTGCAATTAAAAATTCCCCTTTGCCCAGAAAATCCCAAACCCTAAATCTTCATTTCTCCAATCAATCTCTAAAATGGCCCCAACCTTGTTCGAGAAATTAATTAAACCAACAAGCTTTTGGTACGAGTTCGTTGTCTCACTCGAAAAGCACAACCAACTCAAAGCCGTAAGAGGATGTTTCTACACATGATTCGACCGGCTAAACTCACCCATCTAGTCGCAAGCCGACTGCACTGTGAGTTTGCGAAAAGAGGTAATCAATTCATATATAACTTGAAGATAGATGAAGAGGATCAGATGCATTCTAAGATTATCAGATCACATTTAGAGCAAATCGTCCAAATACATCGATTTTGAGAGGATTTGTATATAGTCAAGAAAAAATCAATGATATTTTTTGAGCTCTGTGATAGAGGAGAGGATCCTGCGATGTATATGTCGGCTAGAGAGCAGGAGTACTTAGATAGGATTGCTGAGAATCATGTTAAATTTGAGGCGACATTGCATAAAAGGCACTTAAAGCCACAATATCGTGTGTTGATGGATATTGTGAGCAAGAGCATCATGAGTCTTGAGGGGAGTTTTGATCAGATCAGTACCCCGAAGCTCAGATTGATGGCGGCAATCGAGGCCTCACCCACCACCGACTTCAACTAGCTAAAATTTTTGATTCAGACGGTGAGTGAGCAGACCAAAGTTTTGAAGAAGGTTGACGGGGCGATCTCAATAAAAGGCAAGATCCACTATGCCACCAAAATTGCTTATATTTTGGAGATGTGCAGAGAGGAGGAGGATATCTTCGCCAATTCGACATCATTCCCTAAGTCCAAAATTCTCTTTAAGCCCATTGCTGCAAAGAAGCAGGCCATCAGGGGGAAGAGAGAAAAGAAGGTAGAATCACCATTCTTGGTGAAAAAGAGACTCAACAAAACCGTGGGGAAGGTTTTGTTGGAAGCAAAGATGGATGAGCAGGTGCAAAAATAATGAAGGTAAGAACCTTGCCCCAAAGCGCAGAAGATTGGTGGTTCTCACCGATGAAGATGGCAAAGGATTCTCGAGGAGATTCAACCCGAGGGCCAAACCGCCAGAGTTCGCCATTGCAAGTTTTGGCTCTCAGTTATCTCAAAGGCATAAGAACAGATCGAGGAGCAGTCTCTTCCGAGGTGCTTGAGACATCTCTAAGTTCGCATAAAATTTCTCAGAAATTTTCAAAGGAACTCAGCCTCGTGAGATTTCTTTACCAAAGAAGTGTTTATTGCATAAATAGTAAGAGCCAACTCGAGTCAACCGAGGATACGCCACCAGCCTCAAAACCCACTCAGATGCAACCGAGGACTCGATCAAGACAACCTTCAGAGGTCAGCCGAGACTCGTGGAGCGTAATATTCTTGATGAGCTCCCCGAGTGATCTACTTTTGATCCTCGCCAGGCTTCAATCGAACCAGAGAGCCCGAGATGGAAGAAGGGCGAGGTCAAGAAGGCGAGTGGAGGAGCAAGGGGGAACGGTTCATTCTTGACCGCTACCCGAAGCTCACCATACCCCGACCCGAAGACGGTTCTTCGATTAAGGACAACCTGTTTATCCTCAATCGACTTTTCCCCGAGATGCTTGATATTCGCCGATTCAGAGGGGAAGATCGGTGGAATGAGGAGACACCTTTTCCGACCGACTTCTCGTGGTTCGGGAAGGACAAAGCTCGTGATGAAAAACTCGATTTTGATGAGCCGGTTCGAGAGGAAGTTAGCCGAGAGAAAAAGCTATCAAGTTGGTGCCCCGAAAGCAAACGGAGACAAATCTCAAGATGGAGATGGGGACCAACAGGAGATGCCGAGGATCGGGCCTCGGATGGAAAAGGAGACTTCATTGTCGATCAACCCGAAATTGGTCAACCTCAGATCGAAAGTTAAGACTCTTCGTGTAATTTTGACACTATTAACAATTATGCCAAGGTTATCAAGGTTCTATCTTTAATTCTCAATTGTCGATAAAAATGATCGAGGCTCGCTTGGAGACCGGAGCTCGTGATGAAGTCAAGCTCGTGATGATCAAACAACACGTACGCAGAAGGTTCCTGAGATTGATCTCACTCCCTTGATGGAGAAACTTGAGAAGGTTGAGCCAATGATGATCAAGATTGCTCAGATGGAAGAAACATTGGCCAATCAAGCGAGAAGATGGAAGGTCTTAGTCACTCTTCAGAGCTGGTGCTAATCCAAAACACTCTGACCTCACAGATGACCTCCATGGAAGATAAGCTGAATGAAAAGCTGGAGGGAGTCAAGGATGAGCTCAGTGCTGAAATGAATCAGAAGCACCAGGAGTCAACTGCATTTCTAGAGGTGAAATTGGCAGAGAGGAATGAAGTGATGATAAAATCTGCTGTTGAGGAAATGAGCTCAATGCTCATGACCAAGATGACAGAGATGTTCAAGGAAGCACTCTCCGCCGCCTTTGCCCATCTATCCAAGAATTTTTCGCGGGCCAAGAACCATCTAAGGAAGCGGAAGACTTAACAAGATCGATAAGGGGAGAGGTTATTTGTGTGAGCAAAGTGCAATATCACATGGACACATCACTCTCCAGACTTCTTCCAAATTACGGTGCCAAGAAGGGGGAAAAGGAAGGTGAAGACCTCAGAAAGTTCATGGCACGTACTTTGGAGAAGAAGGCTCAGAAAGATGCTGAAATGTATAACCTAGCCAAAGCCTTAAGAGAAGTCGGGTTACCGAGAAGTTGAAGTTCGCCAGTAGAGAGAAGCCTATCTACACTCGAAGTTTTGAGCAAACCATGCTTGATGTTGCAAGAGAGAAACCGAGTGCTAGAGAGCAAAGGTTGGAACAAGTCAGTCATTGAATTACTTTATGAAGAGGAAAGTCTTGGGCGTTGTTCAACCTGAAAGCAAGCGTGCAAAGGCTTCTAAGCCAATCTAGAGAAAGCTGATTCTGGATGATGAAGAAACGGAAGAATCTGAGTCTCAACCTCAGAAGAAAGTCTTCAACACGAGAGATACTCAAGACACTCCAAATAGAACAAGCTAAGAAAGCCGCCGCTTCGGTCTCGTGAGCGCGTCTGCGGATCGAAAGAAGATAGACGAAGAGCGTAAGCGGGAAGGAGTGAATTCGTGAAGTTTGGCGAGCAAGAGGAAAGGGACATCAAAAGAATCAAGTGGCCCCACGCTGATAAATGAATGCCTATCAAACTCAACGATATGTGGGAAGAGGTCAAGAGAACCTTCTGGTTCAATTATGATGTTCTCAGGGAATGGAGAGGGGAAAGCTCAGATCAGAATGAAGCATTCATTGAATATCTCCTAACCTTCTATCCAAAGTATCTACAGAGCTGGATTAACCTTGCGGATGAAGGAGAGGTACAGATAGTAGCCTCTGGTCCATATTCCTATCCTCCTCCGAGGCTTGGTAATGGCTTGGTGAACGAGAAGGCCATTACTCAAGAAATTGCTCAGTATGCTGGTCAGTTGGGTTTAACAGGAAACAGTCCGGATATTATTAAGGAGAGAAATGAGCTGAAGAAGAGATTTTTCGGAATGTTCGACCTGGAGGTGCCCGCTGATGAAGTTGAGAATGAAGCAAACCAAGAGCGTAAGATCAAGAGCCAAATCGAAGATCAAGATCAAGACTCGTAAGATTCTGTAATCTTTAAATTTTTGTCTTTTTGATTTTGTTGATAAACCCATTGTAATCTGTAATGGTATACTCATCATCAATGAAGATTTATCATTATGCTCAAAAGATAATATCTCATTATCTTATTTACATGTCTTTTATTTTGATATGCTGAATGAATGTCTCTGAACTGATTGTATGTTTATATGGGGGAAATTGTTTAAGTATTTGGTAATGAACTACTTAAAGAGATTCATTACTGAAGAAATTGTTGAATGATTTAAATTGTTGGGAGACAACCAATCTTGTAATATGATAAACTGAAACCTGAGTATAGGTTATATGTTTGTAACAAGATAGATTTTGGCATCATCAAAAAGGGGGAAATTGTTGGGAGATGAATTTAATAAAAGATATATGATTTTGATTAGATCCCAAAACCCCTGAGTATGACATGTTCAGAATGATCTTGATAGTTGAGTCAGGATTCAGTTTTAGAGTATTCAGGATGTTATCTGCAAAATGCATAGTCAACAGATATAGTTCAGAATAGGTTCTGAAGACTCTGAAGAACTCAGTATGTTTTTGAAGAAACTGAAGTTTCAGTATGAAACTGAAGGTTCTGAAGACTCTTCGCAGAAATCGAGATATCAAGACTCAAGAGATACCGAGGAACCAAGACTCAAAGACGAAGATTCAAGCAGTATCGCCAAGAGACTCGTAAGACTCAAGACTCAAGACTCAAGACTCGAAGACCTCAAGACTCGTAAGACTCAAGACGCAAGACCAAGACCAAGATTGAAGATCAAGAATACTTTAAGGCACGATAATTATCAAGACTCAAGAAGGTATCAATGCTCAAGATGAACTCAATGTTCCGAGGCAATCAATATATCTATCCGAAGGATGCACGCAATTCGAGAAGATCGCGATTCCTTAGAAAATAGATATTTGCCAAGACATTCAAATGCGCATAAAATGAACTAAGTCGAAGTGTTGTTAACGTTATATCAAACTCGAGTTTGTAACCAAAAAGAGCCATTGAAGGTGTCTACCTTTAACCGGAGACAAAAGTCAAAAAGAGGAAGACAACAATGTACCATAATCGATTAATCGACAAAGGATGTGTCTCTCGCAAAAGATGTCAGATGTACAAAAGTTCCAGACTGTAAAAAGTGAAGACCGGCTACATGAAAGGTTATTGCCTAAAACGGGTTAGGGAGTTTCAAACCCTAAATATAGCCGTTTCTCACACACCATAAGAGGAAACTCACGAAGCTATCTCTCCAACGGATAGTTTTCAAAAGTGACCTTGGTGTATGCCTATAAATCTTGGTGACCCTCTACATTGTAAGGTTACGGAAATTTATACTTAACTCAAGAGCTCAAACTTATTCTTTGCAAAATTTTAAAGCACTCGAAAAACTTAGAATTTCCCAAGTGCTTCTATATTGAAGAGAGCTCACTATACTAAGCCTAGCTTGATAAGAATTATCCAAAGCTTAGTCGAGATATCCTAACCCATTGCATTGTGCTTCATTGTAAAGGATATCTCATCCTAGTTGGAAACCAATCGAGAAACCCCAAACCCTTGAGAAGGTAGTTGGAGTGTGTTTGTTGGTGAAAAGAGTTGTAAAGAGTTAGTAAACTACGCGGAGTAAATCTAAAACTCTAGAGGAGAAGTTAGTAAGATCAGGGGTAGTCTGAAAGCTTGTTTGTGTTTGAGTAAGTAAACTACGGAGGTAGTCAGAAAGCTCAAGGTCGGGTTGAGTAAGTAAACTACGTGGAGTAGTCAGAAAACTCAGGGCCGAGTTGAGTAAGTAAACTACGCGAGGTAGTCAGAAAGCTCAGAAGTGTTTAGTGAATTTTCTCGAGGATCGAGAGAGAGTGGACGAGGAGCTTGAGTCTACGAACCACTATAATTTGCCGTGTTCTTTATTGCTTTCCTTATCGTGCTTAATCTGTTGCATTGACTTGATTTTGAAAGCATACTTTTCATCGATACATTTGGAATCAATCCACTGAAGTTGCATGTATTTGAATCACAGCTTAATCACTAATTCATAAAGGGAAGGTTTTCAGCAAAGCTTAAAACGAGTATAAACTAAAGGGCCAACCATTCCGCACGACTGAGTAGCTAGAACAGATAGTTACCAAACTGAACTCTCTTCCGAGGATTGAGTAAGTTAGTTATCGATCCAAGCAACTCAGATCTCTCGACACTCTCGGGACTCGGTTGGGATTATCCGAGGTATATCGGAAAGCATTTCAGATCTTTGTCTCGAAGAGACTTTGACTCAGAGCGATCTGTGCTTCTCAGAACCTAATCTTCAGGATTATCTGACCCAAGCTGACCTCAGTAAGAAAAAGTTTTAAAAACACTGAACACGTGTATTCCCCCCCCATACACGTGTAAGACTCGTTTGCACTGGGACCAACATATATATATATAGAGTAATGATATAGAACCAACTATCTGGTTTTTTATGGAACCAGATTAATGACGTGTCATGCCAACTATTCCCTAAACCATGAACCATAAACCCTAAATCATGAACCATTCGAGTCGGTGAACCATGAACCACTCGGGCGGGTTCGATTCGACCGAGTTGGTGGGGTAAAAAAAAAATGTAATTTTTTTTTTTTTACATTGATTATTTTTTTGTTCAATTCAATTTTTTTTTTTACCCGCCCGACCGGGTTCATGGTTCACCCGATCCGAATGGTTCATGATTTAGGGTTTATGGTTCATGGTTTAGGGAATAGTTGGCATGACACGTCATTAATCTGGTTCCATAAAAAACCAGATAGTTGGTTCTATATCATTACTCTATATGTATATATATATATATATATATATATATATATATATATATATATATATATATATATATGTATATATATATATATAATTAAAGTTATGAGAGCATTTATGATTTAAACTATATACATATAGTTAATATCAAGATCGTCCAATAACTTTGATTGTGTCCAATTTAATCTCAAATGTTGTTACTTTTTTTATTTGATCCTTTTGACCAAAATTTATACCAAAAGTCCAAAGTTTAAAAAATAAATAAACATATTAGGACTAAAATGTGACGATAAAAGGAAATCAAAATTGGTCCTAAGAGTGCTAAAATAGATATCAAAAGGATCAAATTGAAAACAATAAAAATATAAAGGACTAAAATTGGACACGATCTAAATTACAAGACGATTATTGATATTAACTCCAATATATATATTTCACTACAAGAAAATATATAATTGTCTATGCATTTTTCCAAACAGCTATGAAGTTTTCCAACAAAAAATAATTTAATTTGGTCCTTAAATAGTGAGTAATGTCTACGACTTGTTAAAATTTAAGAATTACATATGAACAAATTGTCATTTTTGCAGGCAAACAAATTACCTACACAAATAATTTACTAAACAATTTACATTTTCGTAGATAATTATATTTGTAGTTTATAAATTACCTACAAATAAATTTACCTATTAATTACATTTACGAAGACAAATTTATCAATAAATTAAAATGTCTATATAATTAAAAAAATTTGTTGGAAATTTCGTAGGCAATTCTATGTCTTCTTGTAGTGTTTATGTGGGTGGGGGAACCAAATGATAGGTTTGTTACAAAGCCCAACATTAGTATAAACTAATTGCACCTAACCATAATTTTCAACATAATTTTGAACTAATTTAATTTACTAATTTGTACGCACCTTGTTCACCGTCGGGGCTATCATAAGTGAGTGTTATGTGACTGTGTTTAACGTAACGTTTGACGGTCCATACAACATTACTATATCTTTTTTTTCCACCTGGAGATATATATTCATTTTGATCAGATCAAATGGTATTGAATTTTGATCATATTAATTTTGTGCAAGAAATTAAAAAGAATGAGAGTGGTACCATGTAGTGTGTTTTCATGATCATTAGCAGGCAATTTGTAGGTTTTACCATTCAGCTTGAATTTAGCCCCTCCGATTCTATTAGCAACTCGCCCCACGATTGCCCCAAAGTAGGTTGTACCGTTCTGCAGACACACGTGAAATCATCTAATTCAAATTGACCCTCTTTCTTCTAAATTTCTAATAGTAATATATACGAGACACATTTGCATGAGACGGTCTCACGACGAAACGGTGCATAATTTTAGGCATTGACGCTTTAACATTTTGGGGAGGATGGGTGTTGATTTTTGCAAGATTGTACCCCATCTCATGCATGAAACCATCTCATATGAGTTTTTGCCTATATATATACGAATTTGATCATATGCCCGCAGGTGGGCACAAATTTATATGCCCACAACTTATTTGGTGCGCCACATATGTAAGGTCCCAACTATTATTTAATTAATTTCTTTAATTAATTCAATCTTCTCATTTATATATATTCCATATTTTACCCAATTTTATTAATTATATCAAAAAAAATTACCCGACTCGAACCCAACCCAACCCGAACCCGGCCCGAGGGGTTCATGGTTCACCCGGTCCGAATGGTTCATGGTTTATGGTTCATAGTTTAAGGTTTAGGTTTATATAATTAATGAGAAGATTGAATTAATTAAAGAAACTAATTAAATGATGGTGGGACCCTACATATGTGGCGCGCCACATAAGCGGTGGACATATAAGTTTGTGTCCACACATATGATCAAATCCGTATATATATATATACACACACACTTAGGGATTTAAATAAAAAAGGTCCCGTATCTTTGCACTTTTATTGAAAAGACCCTGTATATATCACTTGTTTCAATTTAGTCCCGTATGTTTTCAATTTGTGCCGATTTAGTCCCAAATCGTCGGAGACCGGTCATACGAGCCAAAAACGACGTTGTTTTTGGTGCGTGTATTACACGAGCCCCTAATTTGGGACTAAATCGGCGCATGATACAGTGTTTCACGATCAAAATTAGGGGCGCGTGTATCACTTGCCCCAAAAACGACGTCGTTTTGGGGTAGTTTGACCGGTGTCCGGTGATTTTGTACTAAATCGGTACAAATTGAAAACATACGGGACTAAATTGAAACATGTGATATATACGAGACCTTTTCAATAAAGGTGCAAAGTTACGGGACCATTTTGATTTAAATCCCCACACACTTGCTCATGTAATTAATTACCCATCCGTCCATCTCAAAAATATACTTCATTGTCATTTCTTACATGGACCAATAAAATATTATTTATATTAAATGACAAAATGAAAAATCATATTCCATATATTAAACAATACTATTAATTATGGGCATTTTAGATCCAAAAGAAGAGTAGACTATAATTCAGACAAAAAAAAATTAATACTGGACTATATTTTTTGATTAAAGTGGAATAACCCAAGCGCTTAGAGCACTACAACCTATATTGTGGGGTTATGAATTCGAGTTACTATTTGTTCAATAAAAAGAAATAGTGGACTATATTTTTTTAAATGGAGAGGGTAATTGTTAAGTTGGATCTGGAACTGTATCAAGAAAGATTTCTTTATTTAAAAGATACTAGGGTGGGTCTCATGTACACCCAGGTGTACCGTGGTATTTTAAAATCGTGTGACTTATTATACTGAGAAGTGCAACTTATATATATTGAATCGTGCGATTTATTATACTAAAAAGTGCAACTTATATATACGGAATCGTGCAACTATTTTTCCATATTAATAGTTGCACGATTCAACATAAATAAATTGTATTTTTTAGTATAACAAATCGCACAATTCTAAAATGCACTATAAATGCACGGTGCACCTGAATGCCTACCATCTCTAACCCAGATACCCGGCCAAAGTTTCTACAGATAATGATCATCATCAATTTCATACCAAAACGAGATCATTTTCTGTACCAAGATAATCAAAAAGTGATCTAATTATTTGATCTATTCAATTAATTTAAAATGAAGAGGCTACTTTTATTTATGTATGATATCGATATATCTTACCGAATTGCACAAAATCATATAATCAAGGCAGCTTCCATAAACGAATAATGATTTCGAATCAATTCTTTAAGTTGAAATAATATGCCGTTCAAAAATATCAATGCAAGTATTAATTTAATCAGTCCAAAATCTCGGATAAATTCAGGAAAAAAAATCTAATTTTTCCAAAAGTGACCAAAAAAAATAAGTTGATATCATGCTGCCAGCTCACCTTATAGTCATCAATCGATCGATACCCAAGAACTATATCACCCAGTTTACCTGAATTAAAGAAATATATAGTGTTAATGGAAACATCATTTTCTAAGAAGAATCAATGAAAAAATTAACTTGAAATAAAAAAAATTAAACAATGAAATCATTGATGTCACGCACATAAACACACACATATATAGGTAAGTCTCCGGTGAATTTGTTCGTAGTATGAAATTTATATCACTACATTTACAACCTGATACCACTACAGTATTTATCAACTGATATCATTGTATTTATAAATTGAGATTATAGTTATTAATTTTAAAAAATAGTGGTATAAATTTATAAGTGTAATGGTATGAATAAGTTTCACACGAGAGCTTGTGTGTGTATATAACTATATAACTTACCATTTCTATCAGGCACTACAAGTGATAGAAGAGTGACCGTAATTGGTGATATTGAGAGAGAAATGGCCTTTTCGCAATTCATATACGTCTATTTCTTGACCAGCTTTACACACTTTGCCGAGTGCAAAAACTATTATTATTGCACACAAAAACAAATGTGCTTTACCCATATTTTCAATCACAAACTAAGAGAGCTTGCTCTTTAAAAAATCACAAACTAAGAGAAATTAATATATACGGAGATACACCCCCATATATATACACTAACTAATGGATGGATAAGAAAGGCAAAAATGGAAAAAGAAAAAAGAGTTCTTGATAAGGATGAGAGGTGGTGTGATTCACACAATAAATGATATATCTATTCTTCAGGAGGAAAAGATAATGCCTACCAACTGTATGTTTACAAATTAAGAAAATCATGTGTAAGATGGTAATGGGATCAACACTAATAATTTGATCACGTTCATTTGTATACCAAATCATATAACGTCATTAAGTAATCATCTCGAAAAGATAAAAACGTGTTTCAACTAATTTTTTTTAAATATTAATGTTGTGTATAAAAACTATCATTGTCATGTATAAAAAATATTACTTTATGAACAAAAAATTTCATTGTTTATATTTTTAAACAATGAATTTTTTTGTTCATAAACGTGATGATTTTTACATATAACAGTGATAGACACTACAAAAAAATAAAGAATTGTCTACAAATTTTTTTAAATGATTACGGAATTTTTCAATAAAAATAATATTCGGTCTTTAGTTAGCGAAAATTGTCTACGACTTGCCTACGAATTTTTTGAATTTTAGTAGGTAAACAAATTACCTATAAACAAACTGCCTACACATTTGTAATTTTTGTATGCAAACTTACCTACACGTAATTTCCTAGACAATTTACATTTTCGCAGACATTTATTTTTGTAGTTTAAAAATGACCTATATAATTTAAAAAAAATTATAGGCAATTTTTACTATTTAAGGACGAAATTATTTTCATTGAAAATTCCTTAGACATGTTGAAAAAATTTCATAGACAATGCACTATTTTTTATAGGAGTGAAAATACATGTATACACCTGATTCACAAAAGTATTACTCTTTCAAAAATATATAAAAACTTATCCATCTGACAATATTTAGAGAGACATGAGTTGTATTTGAATTTTATCACGAAGGAATTAAAATTAGAAAAAAGTTGAACCAAGAGTTTTCATGATATCAATAATCTTTGTTACTAAGTTATTACTCACCAGAAATTCTCACACGCCCATGTCGGTAAGTGCCGCATGTATAATTAAGTACAAAATTATGATAAAATAAATGAAATATACCAGGTATAAAATAGGATACACCGAACGAACAATTGGACCTTGAAGTCGCATGCACTTTGTATAGATTTTTTTTATTTGTTTATTAATCGAGTGGTTCGTAAATTTTAATCCGATAGTCGTAATTTTAATTTGTACTATACCTATACATAATCACATTGCAAAAATAAAAGATCTCATATGGAAAAGGAATCATAATTTCAAATGATTACAATGCATTTGACTTAATTCATATTATAATGGATCTTCGTTTTACGGAAAGAGAATCGTGTGTAAGAAATTGTCCTAATATCCTTCTAATATTGTTGGAAGTTGAGATTTTGCACGGTTAATGTTTCCGTCACATCTTTCGGAAAAAAAATGTTTCCGTCACACATATTAAATTGAGGAATGGATACATAATTATATTTAGTATAAGCTTCAATTGTGACTTTTTCCCTAAAAGAAAAGATACCGTCATTCAAATAAATGTGACAAAAAAACGTTTTCTAATTTGAAGATAATGTGGGGTTCAATTTTTTTTTGAAGATAATGTGACTAGGCATGCTCAAAATAAACCGGACCTCCCAGGTTTTGGTTTCGAAATCGAATTGAAATCGTAAGATATACGGTTCGATTTCGATTACACCATTTTAAAAATTGGGAACGGGTGGTTCGAACCCGAAACTGCGGATTCTTCGACCAAACCGGCGGTTCAAACTGAAATCGACTATTCCTATTTATTTTGAAAAAAATATCAGCTCTAAATCGTCGGCCCGGATTAAAGAGATCCAATGGCTCAAATTAAAGATCCGTTCGCGAAACTGATTGTTCCAACTGCGGAACCGGAACCACCAATTTGGCTAGGTTTTTTTTTTTAATTCAATGGTTTAGATCTCATTCAACTCAAATTCAATGGTTATGATCATTTGACTGTTGGAAAGTGTCTTTTTTGGCCAACGGATATTTTTTTATTATTATATCTTCTATAAATACTACATAATTCTGTTGGGGTTATACTGGAAAATATATTTTTTACTTTGTATAACCAAATTGAATTTCTTATTTATTTACTGAAATAAATTATTTATCACTGTTGCATTAAATATGATTGAATGTTATATATATTTGCTGCATACCCGTTCAATAAATAGTACGTGTTACACTGTAGTTAATTTGGTGATACCAGATCACGGAAGATCAAATTAACAGTTCCTCGTAGCCAAGTACGAATTCACAACCCAGATGAAAATGAACAATCCATCGTGAAAGGTTGAAGTGTAAAGCTTAGATTGACTTGTCTTGACCAAGAGATTACACTAGTGCATTATGATGCGCTGAATATGACCTACAAGAGGATAAATTCTTCAGCACTGAATATGGAAGAATTAGACCTCAGTGATTCGTTATTTCTTAATCTCCGTTCCTTAAATAGGATCGTGTGAAATTAATAAATATTGCTTTGACTTATGATGGGAAGAGAATCAACGCGATTCGATAACTTATATCTTGGGTAATATTATTAGTTACACGACGATTGCTAAGATTTAATACGGAGAATCGTGTGCAAGCACGTCTTTCTTGATTTGTCCCCTTGGTGGGCTCAGAAGCTTTATCATACCAAATCTTGCAAGCGAAAATTTATTTCCGGTATGGATAATAACGTTGAGTTGTCTTTACTCCAAGGATAAAGATATTAATTAATATAAAGCTCTTTCAGTGACTTAATTAATTAGTGGACTAGATAATCTTAAACACGGGAAATAATAACCGGGAGCCATATTATTGCAGCATCGTAATATGAATTAAGATGGATAGTTCAATATTAATTTTATAGTGGAGTAAATTAATATTAATGGGCTTGAATAATATTTTGGCTTAATATTATAAATTCATAGCCCATTGGAGGTCTAATCTTAATTCTCCTAAAGACCCCTCAAATAGCCCAAATTAAAGTCAAATTAATGAAAAGGAGAAGAAAATATTATTGCCTATTTTCCCCAATTATTTTCGAAAAAAATGAGTAGGAGAGAGAAAAAGATTTTCTTGGAAAATTTTTATGGAATAAGTATTCTTGAGATACAAGTTTATCCCATAAATTCAAGAAAGGTAAAAGATCTTATTTCTTCCCCATTTTATTTGATATTTTCGAAAATAATGGACAAGAAGGGAGGATAAGATTTTGTTGGGAGATATTTTGGGAAATAGAATATATTGGATATATTCAAGATTGTATCTTGAGGAAGAAGCAATAAAATTTCTCAATGCCCAACTTGACCTAAATTTTCGTCCCCCCTAGTCTTATAAATAGGGGATGAATATTTCATCCCCAATGCAATTCCATGTGTTGGAAAAATTAGAAATCCACAAAGGTGGTGGCAAATATTTTAAGTTTTCTCCTTTATTAAAATCGTTCGTGAGAATCCTCCCACCGGATTACGTTCGTGGACTTGAGACATATTTGAGAAGGCACTTTGGGTTGATCCATTGTCTCAACGGTTGTCTCTACAAGAGGTATGCAATTTCGTAACTCCTAGATTCCGCATGCTTAGGATTTACGTGAATTACGTGTACGCATGTTGTTGTTGCTTATTTAATTATTATGTTGAATTAATTTAGGATTGATTCATGATAGTAATTAATTGAATAATTTAAATATGTATTTAAATACACCTCGAATATATCCGGGCACCCCGTATTTCCCAACAACTGGTATCAGAGTCTAGGTTTCGAGCTCTGTATTTAAATTGTTATTTAAATTTATTGAACATTAAATTTTATTGAAAATTGAATAGTCGAATTGTTAGATCTGTTTTGCAGGTATCCAATTGTCATGGTATTTAATGTGTTTTAAATTCATGCGTATGTTTTGGTTTTAATTCGACTCGTTCGAATTTGTTTTTTTCGTGAGAAAATCCACGAGTAGATTAGGCTATTTGATTTGTTCAATGTAATAGACTAGTCTAGATTTAAGGTATATTTATTTTTTCGTTAAATAAATTGTAACCTGATCGAAGACAAGATGGAGACGAGGGGAGTTGAACGACCAGAACCATACGCTGGGGCGACGCAGACGGGCGCGACGTGCTGGCGGAGGCACGCTGCGGACGCGGACGGGCGCCAGTATCGCGGGGGCGCGGCGATGGCGCCAAAAGGGTTGGCCGACGACGGGTGCCGGATTTAGGGCGAGCAAGGCTGCGCGGCGCGGACAAGCCGGGCGAGGGCGGCCGAGGCCGGTGAGTGTGCACGCTGCGACAGTACGCGACACTACCGAGGTTGTCGAGATCCGCCGGGCGACACGCATACGCTTAAAGACGGGCGGGCTGTCGCCGCCAAGGGCCGCCGGATGCGACGCATCCCGACAAGCGAGCTACACGGCGTGGGAATTCGAGACATAATTTTTTTGAGATGAACGAAGTGAGAAATTCAAGGAATTTCTTCAAAATCAGTTTATGTAAAATCAAACCATGACAGTTGGATAATTTGTGCCCAATATGTTTATTTTCTGCTTTGCTTGATTTATTGTTGTATTTTCTTATGCTTTATTTAATTTGTTTAAATATGTTTGCATGAGATATTGTTTGTGAAAAATCCCAAACTCAAAAATTACTAAGTATGTTTTATATAATTAATTTGGTTTTGAATCAAATTTATTTTGACCTCCATGATTTATTTATTTGTGAATTCTTTTGGAGAAATTCCCCTAAGGGACGGCCAAAACAAAGCTTTCACATGAATAAATTCTCAAAAGGATGATTGTGAATTATTACTAGTGGCGACGAATGACCCTCCCAAGAGGCTCGTTTAAAATGAAATAATAATTCTATATTTAATCATGGTTATTACTTAGGTATAAAATTGATATGCATATACTTCTCCGAAGTCCCTGTCAATTTTATATTGGTCAAGTGGGAGCCAACTATTAATTATTTTTTAATTAAAGGTTTTTAACTGTTCTTGTTTGTAACCTGCTAAATGTGATTTAAATGATGACCCACCCACGTGGCTCATTTAAACTGTTTTAAGATGTTGGATGATGCATGTTCATATTTTTTTGAGATTTTAATATGATCCATGTGATCGAATTATGTGATTTTCTTTGTGTTAATCCGGATATTGACACAAGATGCATGTTTATTTCAGTATCATCATGTCGCAACCTCTTAATCCACTGTCCAATATACTGAAAGACAATTTGCTTACTGGAGAGAATTTTGTTGATTGGTATCGAAAACTTACTATTGTCCTCACCGCACAACATCATAACTGAGTTCTTACTACACAAAAACCAGAAAAGCCAACTGATGAGTCCAGCAAAACGGATAAGAAAGACTATGCTGACTGGGAGCGTTCCAACGAAATGGCAAAGTGTACCATCTTGGCTTCAATGTCAGATGTGTTGCAACACCAACACCAAAACGTTTAAACTACTGCAGCCATCATAGTAAATCTTAAAGCGATGTTCCAACATCAGAACCGTGTGGCTCGCCAGATCACCATGAGAGACATTGTTAGTGTTAGTGTCCTAGAGACAATCCATTGTAAGGACATAATGCTCAGATAATATTCAGTATTGATTTAATATTATTGTTTATTTAATATTAAATATATGGCGTTGCACTCATTAGAATATTATGTTTGATTGTTTGCATTTGTTTTTTTCTGTGTTCCCTTTAATCATTGCTGTCATTGAGTGAGTGAGAACTCAGATGACCTAAGCATGATTCTCAAATAGCCCCAATCAAGGATCATCGAGAATGGGATATTGATGATGCAATGGAGATTGGTGTGCGATCTGCATCATACTCTTGGAGAGTGTAGTGAGATCTCACTTACTACGAGATACTAGGAATCTCATGATGGATGCAAAAATACCTTAGAGGGTATTGGTATACCCATCCGAGAAACTATTTGATGTAGTTCCACTATATGTGTCTACGGGTGTCTCGGTTAGTGGGAGCGATGCGATACTCCTTTGACTTGGCGTCAATATTCACGACATGTGTGGAGTGATGAACTTTGACCATGACCGACGCTTGCACCCTTCCATGGGTAGATATGGCTTGGATTGAGTTCATCACGAAGTGCATGTGCGTGGTAGTTGAGCCAAGAAAAAGATTCATTCCTCAAAGTGGATTTAGAGAGAATAATCATCTTCTCATCATAATTGGATCAAAGTCATTGGCCAATGCACGTCAACTTGAACTTTGTGGCCAAGTTTGACAGGAATGATCAATTAGCGATTAGAGATAAATTGATTAAGTTATTTGAATAGACACTTCATCATGTTTAAGGCTTAATCGAGTATTCGTGAATGAAAGGAGGAAATCGTAATAGCCCATGTTTCAGTTACAGGCAGTTGCATGTTTCCTCGCAACGTACCTCATATATTGAGAATGTCTGATTTATTGTCTAGGGTTCAATTAAGACCGTTAGTTTGACTAATCGCTCGATATATGAGGGCCTATGGGTCACACAACAAGTAATGATTGTTTACTAATTATAGTTGGTTGATTAAATGTTAAGTTAGATTTAATATTTAATTTATGGAGAAGTAATTAATAATAGATTAATTTAGAATTAATTATTATTAATGTTTAATTAAATTGGATTTAATTAAATAAGAATTCCCAATAATAATATTTGGAATATTATTGTAGGATTTAATATATATGGAAATAAATCGTAGAGATTTGTCATATATGAAATTTAAATCCGTAGAGATTTTATATGTGGGAATAAATCTAAGAGATTTATTTAAATAAAGATTAGGGATTTTATTTCCTAATCAGGTTAGCTTGAGATTTAAGCTAGACCTCTCCTATATATATGAGCTCTTGAGAATTCATAATACGTGAATTCATACTTCTCCATAAAATCTCTAAGTTAGAATTTTCCTAGCAAATTCATCTCGGGGATTCAACACTGACAGATTTGTGCAAGTTAGTAAACGACTATTACGTGGATACCATAGTAGAGGAATCCGTGTACAAATTGTTGTAAGAATTCTGTTTACGTTTACTCGTATTTAATTATGCAATTAATTGTTCGTTGTTGGTGAACTGTTTATTTCCGCTGCTCATGTATTACGTGTTTACGTGCCTCTAAATTTCGACAGTGGTATCAGAGCTCAGGCTCTTGTTTAATTGCATAGTGTATTGGTTTTGATATCAAAACTAGGGGCACGACTGTTTAGAACAGACCGCACCCCTTGGAATTATTTTGGGGGTTTTTCTGCTTTGTTCCCCCTTTTGGTCTTCTGGACCCGTCGTCTTCATCGCCACACCGCTTAAGGTTTTCTGGGAAACACCCCGGTGCCACCGTTGTCGATGCGTGCAGCTCGGCTCCACGGGTGACTCGCGACGATGCTCGAGTAAACGGCTTCGAGCCGCAACTCGCGTCGATCACACGAGATCGCGCCGCCGCCGCAATGGATTTGATCCGTGGTTGCGCACCCGCACCCCGTCGTGATTCGCTGTCGCTTCACCCTTGATCTGTTTTGCCTCGATTGCAAGCACCCACATCTCGTGGTAGTGCGCTCCGATGCGTTTTGGTTCGTGGTGGAGTGCCGCCATTTCACTTCGTCTCAGGGCGGTGGTCCTTGATCCCGTGCGACTCGATACATCCGTGCCCTATTTTGATTCGATTCGTGGTGGTGCTCCACCAAATCGGTTGACCTCTGGCTCGTCTGTTCTCGTCTTGGACGAAATCGATGAACCCGGGGCTCCGCGCTCTTTGTTTTGAGTACTCGCGATGGCGAGTCGCCCGCACGCGCCTAGCGGCAGCGGCGACTCGCACGGGCGCTGTACAATGGATGGTTCTGTGATTTTCGTTCATCTTGGTCCCTGATTGAATGTCTAATTATTTTCGATTGGATGTTTGATATTGAGATGAATTGAACCCAATAGTTGAGCAATTTTGTGAATTGTTTGGAATAATTTGGATAAATTATGATGAGTTATTGGATGGTTTGATTGATGTCTGCTGACCCGATTGGAAAATGTTTTGGAAACCAGGCGATGATGAGGGGAGGGACTGTGCCGAAATTGGATTTAGGACAGGCTCCTCCGTGCAATTTTAGAATTTTCACATGAGCCCTCGTAAAAACAAATGAATAAAATCTATTTAAAATTTAATTGGATTAATTTTAAAATAGTAATAAAAGTTGGACTTTTATTTAAATTAATTAGATTAATTATTGTTTTAATAATTTAAAATAGAATTAAAATTGGATTTTGAAATTTGGTTTAAAAGAAATTATTAAATCCCACTGTTTAAATGTTTTTAAAATTTAATTCGTTAAACGCTTTACATTCCGCATTATAACCGTTTGGGTAGGCGGCACCCAATAACTGTCGGATCGTATTTATTGTTTGGGTATACGGCGCCCATATAAGTGTTAGTCCGTGTAAAATCATGTTTGGGTAGGCGGCGCCCAATAATTGCTCGAATATGATATAGATTAATATGATGGATCTCGATTAAACAATTAATACCCCACCTTTGAAAAATGTTCCTCACTAAAATATGTTTTTCATTAATTTGAACGATGTCTTCCATCAAAATTAAAAGTAAACCGGAGATTTCGTTCCAATGAGTATTTAAGGCCCAAGTCTTTTGCTCGGATCTACATCTAATGGGACTTTTATAGGGACACGAAGTGTCGCCGCTTGATGGTTGTAAATCAACTTGAATTTGTTTCACCAGCCCAAGCAGGGAAACGAAAGTCAAGGGGCATCCGATTGAAATAGGTTCAGTCAACCAGGAGTTGCAGTTTTGTAATTGGTTTGGAGACCTACCAGTTATGCTATTGCAGTAATCAGCCCAAGTAGATATTGCAATAGTAGGAATGTGGATCCTAGTCCATTATGATTTATATTAGATATAAATTCGTATTCTTCCGATGAGGTCGTTGAATATGTGAAAATAATGGAGACAAAATAAATTTGAAAGGCCATGTTTATTTTGATTGCTGAATATTGATCATAGGAATTATGTGTTTTAATTCCCGTTTTATTTTATTTCTCTAGGATTGTTGAAATGAATAACTTATCACTGAGAATCGTTTTGGAAATGAACAATTGGTTGGGCCAAAATTTCTGGACTGGCACCGAAACGTGCGTTTGGTGCTTAGGCAAGAAAAGATTGAGTACTTGTTGGACACGCCAATCCCTGCTACCCAGGAGGCTGGTACTGAAGAAGCCGAGGCATTTGACGCCGAGGCTCAGAAGAAGTATCAAGAGGATGCTTCCCAGGCTCAGTGTGTTATGCTACTCGGGATGACTCCCGAGTTGCAAAGGCAGCATGAGAAGATGCTCCCCTTCGAGATGATTAAGCATCTGAAGGATCTCTTTGATTCTGAATCTCGTTCCGAGATATATGAAGTGATGAGAGATCTGTTTAGATGTTGATTGTCTGGGGTGTTGGGATTATACTGGAAAGTATGCTTTTACTTTGTATAATCAAAACTGAATTTCGGACTTATTTACTGAAATAAATTGTTTATCACTGATGCTTTAAATATCATCGAATGTTACATATATTTCTTTGCATAACTGTTCAATAAATAAGACGTGTTACATTGTAGTTAATTTAGTGATACCGGATCACGAAGATTAAATTAATCCCTTGTAACAAAAAGTACACCTATTCACGACCTAGATGGAAATGAACAATCCATCGTGAAAGGTTGAAGTGTAAGGCATGATTGACTTGTCTTGACCAAGAGATTACACTAGTGCATGATTGATGCCTTTGAATAGGACCCTGAGGAGGACAAATTCTTGAATCGAACAAGGAAGAATTAGACCTCGGTGGTTCGTTATTATTTAATCTTCGTTCTTAAATAGGATCACGTGTGGTTGGTAACTATTGCTTTGACTTATCACGGATAGAGAATCAACGAGATTCAATACTTTATATCTTGGGCAATATTATTGGTCACATGCTATTGCTAAGATTTAATACGGAGAATCGCAAATACGTTTTTTGTTCGACGGTTTGGGAGGTTCATAAGATTTATCATACCAAATCTTGCAAGTGGAACTAGATTAGGTATGGATAATAATGTTGAACCGTTCTTAACCAAGGACAAAAGATATTAAATAATGGAAATCTATTTCATTGGCTTGAATTAATTAATGGGCTAGGAAATAATTAATATGGGTTAAGATGGATAGTGCAATATTAATTATATAGTGGGATTAATTAATATTTATGGACTTGAATAATATTGTGGCTCAATATTGATAATTCAAGATCCATTGGAAGGTTCAATCTTAATTCTCCTAAAGCCCCCCCTAAGTAGGCCAACATAAAGTCCAATAACTGAAAAAGGTGTTTAAAAATAAAATAAATTTGTTGCCTATTTTTCCTTGTCTTTTTCGAAAATTAAGGATAAAATAGGAGAAAGATTTTCTTTGAATTTTGTTATGGAATGAAGATATGTATTCTTGGAATACAAGATTATCTCATTAAATTCAAGAAATCTCCCACTTGGTTATTCATATAGTTAAATTTCGAAAATTTTGAAATATAAGGGAAAGAAAGATTTTCTTGATTTTCTTGAAAAGATATTATGGAAGATATGTATTTTCTTGAAATACAAGTATATCTCATAAATTCAAGAAGATCCAAATCTTGAAATCTTGAACCTAATATTTCGAAAATTCCATAACAAAGAGGAGTTGGGATTTTTGTGGAATATTTTAATTATGGAGAAAAGAATATATGAGATATATTCAAGATTTCTTGGAGATCAAGAAAAAGATTTTCCCATATTATTTTATCACAAGAATTCGAACACTACACCTCTATAAATAGGGGATGAGTGTTTCATTCCCAAGTACAATTCCATGTGCTGGAAAAATTACTAAATCCACAAAGGTGGTGCAACAAAGTTTATTTTTTCCTTTTGTTAATTGTTCATGAAAGCATCCTACCAACGGATTGTCGAAAGCAAGGATTAAGGAATACTTGGGAAGGTTTTTTTTGGTGTGTCTAATCAACGAGACCATTGCACTCCAAGAGGTAATGCGTTCACGTAAACTCGTAGTAATTCCGGATGCGTAAGATTTACGTGAACTGTTTATATGCATGATTTGTTGTTGAATTATTATTTGAATTAATATATGATTAATTCATGCTAGTAATAATTATCAGAATTAAATTTGTATTTAAATATTTATCCCGAATAGATCCATGCAATTAATTCCCCAACAACTGGTATCAGAGCCTCGGTTTCGGGCTCTGAATTTTAAATTGTAAATTTAATTTGTTTTCATTAAATTTGAAATTGGATAATAGAATTGCTAGATCTTTTTTTGCGGTATCCAATTGTCATGGAATTTAATGTGTTTATTTATGCATGCATATAAATTGTGGTTTTTAATTCGATTGCTTTGAATTCGTTTTTGCCTCGTGAGAAAATTCACGAGTAGATTAGGATTTTTTTGATTTGATTCAATGTAATAGACTAGTCTAGATCTAGGTTTATTTATTTTTTGTAAATAAATTGTAACCGGATTGAAAACGGAGGCGGAGATGAAGAATTAAAAGATAGATCCGTAACAGGGAGTAGCGGCGTGCGTAAACGTAAATTGAGGCACGCGTGCGGTGACGCGAACGACGCAGTGCGCACAGGCGTGAAGAACAGGCCGAGGGGCGAGCGGCGCTGGTGGTCAGTTTAACGCGACGGGCGGGGCGATAAGCGCAGACAGCACCGGCCGTACGGCGACAAAGGCGAAGGATATGATGACAAAACGTTTAGTTCGAGCTGGGCAGGCGGCGGCTGGTGATGCATTAAGTGGTCTGGCGGCGAATCGCCGAGGCTAACGCCGAGCCGTTTACCGCCGAGGTCGCAAGCACCGATGGCGATGTTAGGCGCGTGGGATGACGCGGTCGCTTCGGCGAGGGATGCAGGATCGCGGCGTGCATCCCATTGCGAGCTACTTGGCGTGGCGTTCGAGGCCCGAGTTCTTTTCGAGACGATCGAGTGGGGGAGAAATTCAAGCGGAGTTTCTTCAAAAATCAAGCAAGAAAAATCAAACTATGATAATTGGATAATTTGTGCCCAATATGT
Source organism: Stenogyne calaminthoides (assembly GCA_037126765.1). NCBI lineage: Eukaryota > Viridiplantae > Streptophyta > Magnoliopsida > Lamiales > Lamiaceae > Stenogyne > Stenogyne calaminthoides. The sequence goes on from JBBCBC010000012.1 coordinate 24,044,389, forward strand.
TTATTTTTCCGCTTTGCTTCATTTATTGTTGTGATTTCTTGTGCTTTATTTAATTTGTTTAAATGTGTTTGCATGAGAATTGCCCAATGAAAAATCTCACCTTCTAAAATTACTAAGTATGTTGAAATAATTAATTGACAATTTTATTCCGGATAATAAAATTGAATTAATTTTGACCTCCATGATTTATTTATTTGTGAATTCTTTTGGAGAAAAACGATGGTCAAAAGATAGCCTTCACATGAATAAATTCCAGTTGGATGATTGTGGATTATTACTAGTGGCGACGATGATCCTCCCCACGAGGCTCGTCAATTTTGTCAAGTGGGGGCCAACTATTAATCTGGATATTAAAGGTTTGTAACTGTTCTTGTTTATAACCTGCTTGAATGTGTTTAAATAATGACCCACTCCACGTGGCTTATTTAAACTGTTTTGAGATGTTGGCTGATGAATGTTCATATTTTTTTGAGTTTTTAATATGAAACATGTGATCGAACCTTGTGATATATTTATGCTTATGCATATTATTATTTATTTCAGTTCAGCATGTCGTTACCTTTTAATCCACTGCTATTATACTTAAAGTCAATAGAATAAGTATGGAAACTATATTGATTGGAAACAGAAAATTATAATTGTCCTAACTGCACAAAAGCACAAGTGGATTCTTGACACACCAAAATCAGATGAGCCAACTGACGAGTAAAAAATGCGAGACTCGTCAGATCACCTTGCGAGAGATATCGTCGCTGAAAATGGTGGAGGACAAACCCGTAAGGGATTACGTCCTCAAAATTAATGGCCCATCTGAACAAACTTGAGGTTCTGAGTGCAGATTATAATCTGGAGACTCAGATGAATTTGGTATTTCACTCTCTGCCCAAAAGTTTCTGAACAATTTTGCCTCGCTAGCTGATTTGTTGCAAGCTTTGGTCTAGGCAGAGATGTTGATAGGGCACCAAACTCAAGCTTTGACGGTAAGTGGTCCGTCTTCATCTTCTAGGCCAAGGGATGACAAGAAGAAGAAGGTGACCAAAGGCCATAAGCAATCGGGACTCAATGTTGCCAAGGGCAATGATAAGATGACGAATCTTTGGTGGTGTCAAGGAAAATCCAAAGAGGAAGTGCTTAGGCTCGGTGAAAAGAGGACAATGGAGGTTTTTTCTGTTCCAACCCCCAAAGGGGGTGGAAAGAAAGGTAATTCTCACGCACTAATTGTTGAAACTTGTTTAGCGGCGATACTTCTCAACGGGATCCACTAATCATGTTTGCTTCACGGGTTCAAACCGATCCGACAACTTAATGAGAATCACTTTGGGCAAAGTTTACCAAGCGATGGGAGAAGTGCACTGTCTTTTGAAAAGCGAGTTCTAATTTTAAGAGATGTTCTTTATGTTCCCAGTTTTAGAAAGAATTCACTTTCGGTTTAAAAATTACATTAATAGACACTTAGTTTCTTCTAATAAGAATGAAATTATTTCTTGAAATGATGAGTGTATCATTACGGGACATTGATGGAAAATCTCTATACAATTAATGTGCACACCACTAATTAAATGCATCCTATAACACATAAATTTTTTCCGATAAAAGAAAATGTGAAGCGAGACACTTCTATGACATCTAAGATTGGGACATATTAATCAAAGAGGATCCAAATGTTGGTAGAAGAAGGTTATTTGGAGTCTCTCCAAGTTGAACCAATTCCAACTTGAATCATCTTGAAGAGTAAAATGACCAAGAGGGCATTCGGAGCCAAGGGAATAGAGCCAAAGAAGTGTTAGAAATTTATTATGTGGTCCAATGTCAACCAAAGCAAGGGAGGTTATGAGTATTTCGTCACTTTTATTGATGACTACTCAAAATACGGTTATATTTTCCTTATGAAGCATAAACCGAGACCTTTGAGAAATTCAAAGAATTTAAGGCTCAAGCAGAGAATCATAGGGAAAAATGTATCAAGTCTCTACGATCCGATCGTGGATGAGTACCTCAAGCGATGAGTTTTTGAACTACTTATCGATGAAGGATTGCATCACCGATCGCACCCGGAACCCCTCAACAAAACAGGGTTGCAGAGCGAAGAAACAGAACTCTTTTGGAAATGGTTAGATCTATGATGAGTTATGTGGATCTTCCCAAGTCGTTCTGGGGTGATGCCTTAGAAACAACGGCCTACATTCTGAACTTGGTGCCATCCAAATCGGTTCCCAAAACTCCCAAAGAATTTTATGAAGCCCGGGTTTTGAGACACATGAAGATTTGGGGTGTCCAACGTGTTGGACAAGGAAGCCGGAAAATTAGATCTTCGATCAGAATTAAGGTTGTTTGTAGGATACCCCGAGGGAACAAAATGGTGTATGTTCTATGGTCCCGAAGATCAAAAGGTGGTAATAAGCACCCACTTTAGATTTTTGGAAGAAGATTATATGAACAAAAGAAGACCCAGAAGTGAGATTACCTTAAGTGAGCTAAGGAGGCTAACCTCATTGCCAACTGTACAAGATGACATACCAAATGACACACTTACACAACCGGAACCTCGTCGTAGTGGGAGGGTTGTGAAACAGCCCGAGAGATTCATGGGGATAGGAGAGTCCTCGGACTTGATTTTAATCGGACCCATGGACATATGGTGAGGCAATCCAAGACAAGGATGTTTCTTGGCAAACAACAATTTGTTTAAATGGGTTCTATGGATCATAATAGAGTGTGGGAGTTAGTCGAACCACTTAATGGGGTCAAACCCATTGGTTGCAAGTGGGTATACAAGAGAAAAAGAGGACCGGAAGGGAAGGTGGAAACCTTCAAGGCAAGGCTTGTGGCTAAAGGTTATACTCAGAAAGAAGGGATAGACTATGAGGAAACTTTTTCGCCCGTAGCAATGCTCAAGTCCATCCGAATTCTCTTGTCGATTGACACAAGATCTCGACTTTGAAATCTAGCAAATGGATGTCAAGACAGCTTTCCTTAACGGAAGTCTTGATGAAGAAATCTATATGCAACAACCCCAAGGTTTCATTGAAAAAGGCCAAGAACACCTAGTTTGTAAGCTCATGAAGTCCATTTACGGACTCAAACAGCATCTAACTTGGAACCAATGTTTTGATCATGTTATAAAGTCTTATGGGTTTGATCAAAACGCGAGTTCAAACGTTGTGTGTATAAAAAAGTGTCCAAAACGCATTGGTATTCTTAGTACTATCGAGGCGACATTACGATCATCGGGAACGATGTAAAGGTGTTATCAAACGTAAGAGCATGACTTTCAAAACAGTTTGATATGAAGGACTTAGGGGAAGCCGCACACATCCTTGGGATCAAGATCACTCGAGATCTCAAGAAAAGGATGATAGGCTTATCGCAAGCTTCATACATAGACACTGTCTTGAAACGATTCATCGTGCAGGATTCCAAGAAAGGTTTCGTACCTTTCAGACATGGAATCCATCTATCCAAGGAAATATGCCCTAAGACACAAAAGGAGATAGATGACATGAAAGGCATTCCTTATGCTTCAGCTTGTCGGAAGCCTCATGTATGCAATGTTGTGCACGAGACCGGATATCTGCTTTGCCATTGGCATGGTGGCAAGATATCAAAGTAACCAGGGGAAAGAACATTGAATGGCGATTAAAAAACATTCAAGTATCCGAAAAGAACTCGAGATAGAATGTTGTTTTATCGGTCGAGATAGTCTAATCCCCATGGCTACGGAATTCGGATTTCCAATCAGACATAGATTCCAAAAACTATCTGCCTCAGTTAGTGTGCTTTCATTTGGGAAGTGTAGCCATGAAATGGATGAGTGTGAAGTAGAAATGCATCACTGACTCAACCATGGAAGCCGGGTAAGTAGCTGCTTGTGAAACAGTGAAAGAACCATTTTGGCTCTAGACCTTCTTAGTGGACTTGGATGGAGTTTCGAATTTGTTTAGCAATATTTGCTAGGGGCAATTGCAAATTCAAGGGAACCAAGAGTCCACGAGTCAAACAAGCACACTGAAGGAAAGAAATCTTAGACGAGAAATTGTTAAGAGAGGAGATGACAAGGTGGCTAAGATCGCATTGGAGGATAACCTAGTTAATCCTTTCACAAAGTGTCTGCCTCTGGAAACATTCAAGAGACATGTGGGAGGAATGGTTGTCAAGTGCATAGCCAATCTGCTTTGAGTATAAGTGGGAAAAATTATTAGTAGGTGACATTAGATGTCACGTATTAGAACTACACGAGACATGTTGTAGTATACTTAAAAGCAGACTTTGAGTATAAGTGGGAGATTGTTGGGATTATACTGGAAAGTATGCTTTTACTTTGTATAATCAAAACTGAATTTCGGACTTATTTACTTAAATAAATTGTTTATCACTGATGCTTTAAATATCATCGAATGTTACATATATTTACTGCATAACTGTTCAATAAATAGTACGTGTTACATTGTAGTTAATTTAGTGATACCGGATCACGTAAGATTAAATTAACAAATTCCTTGTACTAAAAAAGTACACCATTCACGACCTAGATGGAAATGAACAATCCATCATGAAAGGTTGAAGTGTAAGGCTCAGATTGGCTTGTCTTGACCAAGAGATTACACTAGTGCATGACTGATGCACTGAATAGGACCTATAGGAGGAAAAATTCTTCTAATCGAACAACGAAGAAGAATTAGAAAGTTGGTTCGTTATTTCTTAATCTTCATTCCTTAAATATGTTGGGGAATGAGTTGCACAGATCTATTCGGGGTGAATATTTAAATACAAATTTAATTCTTTAATTATTACTAGCATGAATTAATCCTATATTAATTCAAATAATAATTGCAACAACATATCATGCATATAATAAGCCACGTAAAACCTACGACGGAATCTACGGGTTTTACGTGAACGCACTCTCGGGATGGCGGTGAATTCGGTTGGACGGACTAACCAAAAGGACTTCCCAAGTATTCCCTTAGCCCTTTCGACAATCGGTGGAAGGATACTCGCGAACAATTAACAAAAGGAAAAAATAAACTTTGTTGCACCACTTTCGTGGATTTGCTAATTTTTCAAAGACATGGAATTGTAATTGGGAATGAAACAATCATCCCTATTTTTATAGGTGAGAGGTGGGATTTTTTCAGAGAAAACCAATATGGGAAAAGACTTTTCTTGATCACCAAGAAATCTTGAATATATCTCCTATATTCTTTTTCCCATAATTAAAATATTCCACAAAAATCTCAACTCCTCAATATTATGGAATTTTCGAAAATTTGGAGTGCAAGAATCCAAGATTTGGATCTTCTTGAATTTATGAGATATTCTTGTATTTCAAGAAATACATATCTTCCATAATATCTTTTCAAGAAAATCAAGAAAATCTTTCTTGCCCTCTATTTTCAAAAATTTCGAAAATCATATCATAGATAACCAAGTGGAGATTTCTTGAATTTAATGAGATAATCTTGTATTCCAAGAATACATATCTTCATTCCATAACAAAATTCAAAGAAAATCTTTCTCCCAATATATCTACAATTTTCGAAAATTATGATAGGAAAAATAAGCAATAATATTTATTTTATTTTAATCATCTTTTCAGTTAATGGACTATATGTTGGGCTACTCAGGGGGCCTTTAGGAGAATTAAGATTGGACCTTCTAATGGACCTTGAATATCTAATATTGAGCCACAATATAATTCAAGCCCATAAATATTAATTAATCCCACTACATAATTAATATTGCACTATCCATCTTAACCCATATTATGCATCAATATGGCTTAGGTCATTATTTCCCATGTTTAAGATTATCTAGCCCATTAATTAATTCAAGCCATCAAATAGTTTTCCATTAATTAATATCTTTTATCCTTGGTCAAGGAACGGTTCAACATTATTATCCATACAGGAAACTAATTCCACTTGCAAGATTTGGTATGATAAAGCTTATGAACCTCCCAAGGGCAAATCAAACAAAGCGAGCACACGATTCTTTCAGATTAAATCTTAGCAATCACATGTGATTAATAATATTGCCCAAGATAAAAAGTATTGAATCTCTTTGATTCGCTACCCATGATAAGTCAAAGCAATAGTTACGAATTCCACGTGATCCTATTTAAGGATCGAAGATTAAGAAACAACGAACCAACCGAGATTCAAGAATTTATCCTCCCAGAGGTCCTATTCAAAGGCATCACCATGCACTAGTGTAATCTCTTGGTCAAGACAAGCCAATCTCGAGCCTTATACTTCAACCTTTCACGACGGGTTGTTCATTTCCATCTAGGTCGTGAATTATACTTTTTAGTTACAAGGGATATTAATTTAATCTTCTATGATCCGGTATCACTAAATTAACTACAATGTAACACGCACGACTTGTTGAATGATTATCAAATAAATATATGTAACATTCAATAATATTTAAAGCATCGATGATAAACAATTTATTTCAATAAATAAGTCCGAAAATTCGGGTTTCGATTATACAAAGTAAAAAGCATACTCTTCAAAGATAATCCCAACAATCTCCCACTTATACTCAAAGTCCTTTTAAGTATACTACAACATGTCTCGCAAGAGTCCGTGACATCTAATGTCAACTACACGAACCTAATAATTTCTCCCACTTATACTCAAAGCAGATTGACAATGTCTTGACACCCATTCCTTCCACAAATGTATTCAGAGGCGACTCTTTGTGAATGGATCTCGTAGGTTGTCCTCGGACGCTATCTTTGCCACATCTATATCTCTCTTAACGATAATAAGATGGTATTTCCTTTCTATGTGTTTGTTTGCTTTGTGGGCTCTTGGTTCCTTGAATTTGCAATCTCCAAGATTGTCACAATAAATAAAGTGATTCTGGCGGGCAAATTCGAACCACATCCAAGTCCACTAGGAAGTGCTTGATTAAACCACTTCTTTTTTTGCCGCCTATTTATGCCTACATATTTCGCTTCCATGGTAGAATCTGCGACGATTTTTGTTTGACGCTTCTCCATGTCACGACTCCTTCCCCATGCAAAACACACTACACCGAGGTAGATTTTCCGAGTCTACATCCGATTGGAAATCCGAGTCCGGTAACCCGATGGGGATTGGACTACGACCGATAAACCAACATTCTATCCGAAGTTCTTTTTCGGATACTTTGAATGTTTTTAATCGCCATTCAATGCTTTTTTTCCGGGATTACTTTGATATCTTGCCACCATGCCTACTAGCAAAGCAAATATCCGGGACATCAAGATTGCATACATAAGGCTTCCGACAGCCGAAGCATTAGGAATGCCTTTCATGTCATCTATCTCCTCTTGCGTCTTAGGGGACATTTTCTTGGATAGATGGATTCCATGCCTGAAAGGTACGAATCCTTTCTTGGAATCTTGCATGCTGAAGCGTTTCAAGACAGTGTCTATGTATGAAGCTTGCGATAAGCCTATCATCCTTTTCTTGCGATCTCGAGTGATCTTGATCCCAAGGATGTGTCCGGCTTCCCCTAAGTCCTTCATATCAAACTGTTTTGAAAGCCATGCCCTTACGTCCGATAACACCTTCACATCGTTCCCAATGATCAGAATGTCATCTTCGATAATACTTAAGAATACCAATGCAGTTCCAACACGCTTTTTATACACACAACTTTTAAACTCGTTTTGATCAAACCCATAAGACTTTATAACATGATCAAAACATTGGTTCCAAGCTCTGGATGCCTATTTGAGTCCGTAAATGGACTTCTTGAGCTTACAAACAAGATGTTCTTGGCCTGTTTCAATGAAACATTGGGGTTGTTGCATATAGATCTCTTCATCAAGACTCCCAAGTTAAGGAAATCTTGACATCCATTTGCCGATTTCAAAGTCGAAATGACAAAGAATCGATAAGAGAATACTGGATGGACTTAAGATGGCTAAGGTGAAAAAAGTTTCCTCATAATCGATCCCTTCTTTTTCGAGTATAACCTTTTCGCCACTAGTCTTGCTTTTAAAGGTTTCAACCTTCCCGTCCGGTCCCTCTTTTTCCTCTTATATACCCACTTGCATCCAATGGGTTTGACCCCATTAAGTGGTTACTAGCTCCCACACTCTATTATGAAACATAGAACCCATTTCGCCTTCATTCTTGGATTTGCCAAGAATCAGATCCTTATCTTGGAGTGCCTCGTCATATGTCCATGGGTGCGATTCGTTGAAGGGAATCAAGTCCGAGGACTCTCCTATTCCATGAATGCCGTCTAACAACCCTCCCACTATGACGAGGCTCGATTGTGAAAACATATCGTTTGGTATATCATCTTGATTTAATCGAGGTTTGCCCTCTAAGCTCATTTAAGGTAATCTCACTTGCGGGTTTCTTTGGTTCATATAGTCTTCTTCCAAAATCTAAAGTGGGTCTTGATGACCACCTTTTGATCTTGGGACCATAGAACATACACCCTTTTGTTCCCGGGGTATCCTACAAACAACCTTAATTATGATCGAGGGATCCAATTGATGGCCTCCTTGTCCAACACGAGGGCGCAGACACCCCAAATTCTCTTGTGTCTCATTTGAGAAAGGCTTGCGCCCGGTCCATAATTCTTTGGGAGTTTTGGGAACCGATTTGGATGGCACCAAGTTCAGAATATAAGCCGTTGTTTCCAAGGCATGACCCAGGAAACGACTTGGGAAGATCCGGATAACTCATCATAGACCTAACCATTTCCAAAAAGAGTTCTCATTTTCCGCGCTTGCAACCCCGTTTTGTTGTGCGGTGGAGGATACAATCCCTTCATCAGATAAGTAGTTCAAAAACTCATCGCTGAGGTATTCTCCTCCACGATCAGATCTTAGAGACTTGATACGTTTTTCCCTATGATTCTCTGCTTGAGCCTTAAATTCTTTGAATTTCTCAAAGGTCTCAGATTTATGCTTCATAAGGAAAATATAACCGCATTTGAGTAATCATCAATGATAAATACTCATAACCTCCTCTTGCTTTGTTGACATTGGACTACATACATATCGTGTGAGCGATCTCAACACTTCTTGGCCCTATTCCCTTGGCTCCAAATGCCCTCTTGGTCATTTTCCCCTCCAAACATGATTCGCAGGTTGGAAACAATTCAACTTGGAGAAGCTCCAGAGAACCGTCTTTCACCAACCTTTGGATCCTCTTTGGATTTATATGACCTAATCCTAGATGCCAAAGAAGTGTCTCGTTCACGTCGATGAATGTTTTTCTTTCGTAAGCTTGGGTTGATGTATTATAGGATGCATTTCGTGAGTGGTGTGCACGTTAATTGTATAGAGATTATTCGCCAACGTTCCATGACGGATAAATTTATCAAAAAGAGAAATGGTAACAACTTTATTAAAAGTAACGAATATCCATCATGAAAAAGTTTAGAACCGAAATCAAATTCTTTCTAAAACTCGGAACTTCTAACATCTCTTAAAATTAAAACTCGTCTTCAGTAAATTCAAATTGCCGCCACTCTAGAAGATCGCCCGGTGTGATGAGGATCTCACTTCCACTTAGTTGTCGGGTCCGTTTGAACCCAGATGTGAAACAAACATGATCATGGATCTCAGATCCACCACCCATAAATGGGAGGCATACTCCGCTAAACAAGTTTCAACAACTAGTGAGTGAGGATTACCTTTCTTTCCTTTCCTTTTGGGATTGGAACAGTCGACCTGAAACAATTAAAACATATTCTTTTGGTCCTTTCTTGACACCCAACCAGCTAACCGTCTTTTTTCACTTTTCTTAGTGATGAGTTTGCTTTGTTCGACCACTTTCCTTTTTATAGACTTGCCTTCCATCGCCTAGATCTCGAGAAAAGACTTTGGTCACCAATGCTTCGTCTTTCTTTTCCTAAATTCTTCAGACTATCTCCAAGGCTTCTTGTAGATTATCCATAGTAAACATGTGATCACTCATCACAAAACCACGAAAGAAAATCCATCGAAGCTCCTTGGCGAGTAAAGAAATTGATTTGGGCCTCATCACAATACTTAGTTCCGAGATAAGCGCTTTTAGAAAATGGTGTTTGACTCGAGAACATGCTCCGAAACAGTGTTCCTCGGCCATTTTCAAACCTAGCCACGTGGTCATTTTTAAACCGACGATCATGCGGTCTTTTGTTAAAAGCATTTCTTCAAGACTTTGCATAATTTTTACAAAACTCAACACCTTCATGAATGTGTTTCAAATCATCGACAGTGAAGTCAAGATTACACGTTCATGGGTTCATTGGCTTTTGCCCCAAATATTATACTCATGTGCCAAGATCGATGATTCATCAAGAGGCTTACATGGCTTAGGTACATCAAGAATCCAATAATGTTTTTGCGCGGTAGGACAAAGCTCATATTTCGTTTCCAAATATTATAGTTTTCTCCAGGTTAATTGGTGTTCTTTGAGTGTATATAATGTGGATTAAAAGGTTGCGACATGATGAATGAAATAAATAATAACATGCATAAGCACAAATATATCACAAGGTTCGATCACATGCATCATATTAAAATCTCAAAAAAAAATATGAACATGCATCGCCTAACATCTCAAAAACAGTGTTGGGGTGGGTCATTATTTAAACACATTCAATAGTTACAAAACAACAAGAGATTATAAACCTTTAATATCCAGATTAATAGTTGGCTCCCACTTGACCAATATAAAATCGAGCGAGGGGACTTCGAGGAATATATGCATATCAATTTTATACCTAAGTAATAACCATGATTAAATAAAGGATCACTATTCGGATTATTGATAAAACGTGGGGAGGGTCATCGCCGCCACTAGTAATAACCCACAATCATCTGCTTTGGAATTCATTCATGTGAAAGCTATCTTTTTAAATCCGTGGGGGAATTTCTCCAAAAGAATTCACAAATGAATAAATCATGGAGGTCAAAATTAATTCAATTTTATTATCAGGAATAAAATTGTCAATTAATTATTTAAACATACTTAGTAAATTTTGAAGATGAGATTTTTCCATTTGGCAACCCTCATGCAAACACATTTAAACAAATTAAATAAAGCATAAGATAGCACAAATAAATCAAGCAAAAGAAAAATAACGCATGTTTCCCCAAATATTATAACCATGTCTTGCCGCATGATTCATCAAAGTTTACGTGGCTTAGGTACATCAAGAATCCAATAATGTTTTTCGGGAGTAGGACAAAGCCATTCCAAATATTATAGTTTTCTCCGCTTAATGGTATTTAGTGTATAACTGAGAGATACATGATGAACCGAAATTAATAACATGGAAGGTTCGATCACATGCATCATATTAAAATCTCAAAAAAAATATGATCCTAACATCTCAAAACAGCTTTAAATGTATCACGGATGCGGGTCATTATTTAAACACATTAGAAATACAAAACAAGAGCTTATAAACCTTTAATACCATTGATTTAAAATATAAAATTGGGATTTAAGCATATCAATTTTATAATTTGAACCATGATTAAAACAGGATGAATTTCTTTTCTTCCGATCCGACAATTTATTTTCAAAAATAAATAAACTAGATATAGATTCATTACATTGATCAAATCAAACAAATCCTAGTCTACTCGTGGATTTTCTCCAAAAGAAAACAAATCCGAATCAAATCGAATTAAAAAACCACGGTTTATATGCAATTTAAATAAAACATTAAAATCCATGACAATTGGATTATGCAAAACAGATCTAATAGTTCTACTATCCAATTTCAAATTTAATATCCATTTAATTGAAACACAATTTAAAAAATTAAATAAACATAAGATAGCTCGATACAAATTGTTGGGGAATGAAAGAAACATCTATTGGGGTGAATATTTAAATACAAATTTAATTCTTTAATTAACTAGCATGAATTAATCCTTTATTAATTCAAATAATAATTGCAACAACATATATCATGCATATAATAAGCAATATTTTTACGTAAAACCTACGAATCGCGGAATCTACGGGTTTGACGTGAGCGTACCTCGACGGGATGAATAGTGACAAGGACGGAACCAAAAGGACTTCCCAAGTATTCCCTTAGCCCTTGCTCGACAATCCGTGGAAGGATAGAACGAACAATTAACAAAAAAAAAAAATAAACTTTGTTGCACCACTTTCGATTGGATTTGCTAATTTTTCAAAGACATGGAATTGTACTTGGGAATGAAACAATCATCCCCTATTTATAGGTGAGAGGTGAAACATTTGAAAGAAAACCAATGTGGGAAAAGACTTTTCTTGATAACCAAGAAATCTTGAATATATCTCCTATATTCTTTTCCCATAATTAAAATATTCCACAAAAAATCCCACCTCCTCAATATTATGGAATTTTCGAAAATTTGGAGCAAGAATCCAAGATTTGGATCTTCTTGAATTTATGAGATATTCTTGTATTTCAAGAAATACATATCTTCCATAATATCTTTTCAAGAAAATCAAGAAAATCTTTCTTGCCCTTTATCTTTCAAAATTTCGAAATTTCTATTATGAATAACCAAGTGGGAGATTTCTTGAATTTAATGAGATAATCTTGTATTCCAAGAATACATATCATCATTCCATAACAAAATTCAAAGAAAATCTTTCTCCCAATATATCTACAATTTTCGAAAATTATGATAGGAAAAATAAGCAATAATATTTATTTTATTTTAATCATCTTTTTCGGTTAATGGACTATATGTTGAAATAGGGGGGCCTTTAGGAGAATTAAGATTGGACCTTCTAATGGACCTTGAATATCTAATAAAGCCCATAAATATTAATTAATCCCACTACATAATTAATATTGACTATCCATCATATATTTACCAATATATTAGGTCATTATTTCCGTGTTTAAGGTTATCTAGCTCATTAATTAATTCAAAAAAAATAGCTTTCCATTAATTAATATCTTTTATAGCGGTTCAACATTATTATCCATGGAAACTAATTTAACTTTGAAAGATTTGGTATGATAAATCTTATGAACCTCCCAAGGGCAAATCAAACAAAGTAATTTTAACGATTCTTCGTATTAAATCTAAGCAATCACATGTGACTAATAATATTGCCCAAGATAAAAAGTATTGAATCTCTTTGATTCGCGACCACCCATGGACGTGAATGATTTAAGGAACGAAGATTAAGAAACAACGAACATCGAGGTCTAAATTCTTCCTTGTTCACTCAAGAATTTATCCTCCTCAGAGGTCCTATTCAAAGGCATCACCATATTGGTGTAATCTCTTGGTCAAGACAAGCCAATCTGAGCCTTACACTTCAACCTTTCACGACGGGTTGTTCATTTCCATCTAGGTCGTGAATAACGATTTTTTTAGTTACAAAGGGACGTTAATTTAATCTTCGTGATCCCGGTATCACTAAATTAACTACAATGTAACACGACGACTTATTGAACAGCTTATGCAAGAAATATATGTAACATTCAATAATATTTAAAGCATCAGTGATAAACAATTTATTTCAGTAAATAAGTCTGGAAATTCAGTTTCGATTATACAAAGTAAAAAGCATACTTTTCAGTATAATCCCAACAAAATAGGATCACGTGTGGTTGGTAACTATTGCTTTGACTTATCACGGGTAGAGAATCAACGAGATTCAATAGTTTATATCTTGGGCAATATTATTGGTCACATGCGATTGCTAAGATTTAATATGGAGAATCGTGTGCAAGTACGCTTGTTCGATTTGCCCCCTTGGGAGGTTCATAAGATTTATCATACCAAATCTTGCAAGTGGAACTAGTTTCCGGTATGGATAATAATGTTGAACCGTTCCTTAACCAAGGACAAAAGATATTAAATAATGGAAAGCTATTTTAGTGGCTTGAATTAATTAATGAGCTAGATAATCTTAAACACGGAAAATAATAACCGGGAACCATATTGACTGTAATATGGGTTAAGATGGATAGTGCAATATTAATTATGTAGTGGGATTAATTAATATTTATGGGCTTGAATAATATTGTGGCTCAATATTGATAATTCAAGATTCATTGGAAGGTCCAATCTTAATTCTCCTAAAGGCCCCCTAAGTAGCCCAACATAAAGTTCAATAACTGAAAAAGATGTTTAAAAATAAAATAAATTTGTTGCCTATTTTTCCTTGTCTTTTTCGAAAATTATGGATAAAAGGGGAGAAAGATTTTCTTTGAATTTTGTTATCGAATGAAGATATGTATTCTTGGAATACAAGATTATCTCATTAAATTCAAGAAATCTCCCACTTGGTTATTCATATAGTTAAATTTCGAAAATTTTGAAATATAAGGGAAAGAAAGATTTTCTTGAAAAGATATTATGGAAGATATGTATTTTCTTGAAATACAAGTATATCTCATAAATTCAAGAAGATCCAAATCTTGGAATCTTGAACCTAATATTTCGAAAATTCCATAACAAAGAGGAGTTGGGATTTTTGTGAATATTTTAATTATGGAGAAAAGAATATATGAGATATATTCAAGATTTCTTGGAGATCAAGAAAAAGATTTTCCATATTATTTTATCACAAGAATTCGACCACTACACCTCTATAAATAGGGGATGAGTGTTTCATTCCCAAGTACAATTCCATGTGCTGGAAAAATTAGTAAATCCACAAAGGTGGTGCAACAAAGTTTATTTTTTCCTTTTGTTAATTGTTTGCGAGCATCCTACCACCGGATTGTCGAACAAGGATTAAGGGAATACTTGGGAAGGTTTTTTGGTGTGTCTAATCAACGAGACCATTGCCACTCCAAGAGGTACGTTCACATAAACTCGTAGTAATTCCATATGCGTAGGATTTACGTGAACTGTTTATATGCATGATTTGTTGTTGAATTATTATTTGAATTAATATTGGATTAATTCATGCTAGTAATAATTATCATAATTAAATTTGTATTTAAATATTTATCCCGAAAAGATCCGTGCAATTAATTCCCCAACATGGGGGGGAAGGTTTCTCCTCATGTGTTGAAGATGATTGGGCTAATCGAGAAACTTTGTCTTTTGGGCATTGAGCTCAAGACCAACGTTGTTGTTTATGCCATTCTTTAGTCACTTCCCGATTCATATTCGAGTTTCGTGGTAAACTTTAATATGAATTAGACGGAATCGACTATGCCCGAGCTGCATAACATGCTAAAGACCTTTGAGTCTTCCACTGCTAAGGAAAAGTCCGTGCTCATGGTGAGTGTCTCTACTTCTTCTGCTCCATAAGGAAAGAAGAAGCGAAGGGGCAAGGCAAAGAAAGGCTCCAAGCCCAGCTTCCTTAAGCCCAAAGGTGGAATTCAAAAGAAGGAGAGGGTGGACAAGGATGTATGCCTCCACTGCAAGCAGAAGGGGCATTGGAAGAAGAACTGCAAGGTTCTAGCAGCTGAAAAGAAGACACAAGGTGTCTCAGCCACTGGAACAGGTATGTTTGTTATTGAGATAAACATGTCCACAAATGATACTAACTGCTGGGTATTAGATACCGGTTGTGGCTCACACATTTGTACAAATGTGCAGGGTCTCAAGGATTGCAGGGCAGTTAGGTCGGGTGAAGTCGCCCTACACGTTGGGAATGGAGCAAGAGTTGCTGCTGAACGTGTTGACATTTACATTTTAGATTTACCCTATGGTTTTAGACTTGAACTGAATAATTGTTATTTTGTTCCTTCTATTCCCCGCAATATTATTTCTATTCTGATGTTAGATATTGAAGGTTTTTCCTTCCATTTTGCAAACAATAATTGTTATTTTTCGCTTAATGGTGATGTGTATGGAAATGCTCCTTTATCTAATGGTTTATATGTTGGGAAATTGAGTTTTGATTAAAGGTCCAAAACACCTGTAATAGGACCAGTCAGAATTGTTAGCTGACTGATGATCTAGATATCAGGTTAAGGTGATCAGTTGATAATTATTGTATAAAACAACTGATGTAATAAATAGGTCACATATTGAGGGGGAACTCAATATGAATAGGTCGTCTTGAAGAAGGTCAGAAAATCAGATGAATCAGAAGATCAGAAGATCATACCAGCCAGATAGTCAGATGATCGGGTGAAGACATGAAGCTGAAGAATGAGAAGACCTGAAGATCAGATGACTAACAGAAGAACAAGACTAGAAGACCTACATCAGTCGAGTCTGCTAGTTGAGCTAAGATAACTTGCATCAGAAGACTCAATCAAGTAGACTGATCAGTCTTATCTAATCAGTTCAGCTCACACCAGGTGACATCTGATTGTGCACCAAATCATACGTTGTTAAACATACAAGAAGAATGTCAACCTTAGTTGGTAAAGCAAACACTAAACAAGTGTACCTGTTAACCAATGAAATCAAGACACGTATGTTGGAGCTGCCAATACGGGATTCGGCGCTGCATAGTCAAACGGCTAGAAAGGACAAACACACAAGCCTTCGGCCATGCCGTCCCTGATGCACGTCATATCAACCTGCAAATCTACCTAAAATAGCCTGAAATTCAAATTTCTCTTCAACGACTCTTTGATTTCATGGTCTATAAATATGGGATCATCTTCATAGTGAAGACACATAAATTATCATCAAGCTCAAGCTACTGCAATTTCCGCACGAAGAACACAAAATCAAGAAAATTTCTAAGTGTTCATCCCATTTTTCTTAGCATAGAAATCTTATCCTTTAGTTTTAGGCTACACAAATACTAGGATAGATTTCCAGTTGGAACAGTACAAATCTTATACCCAAACTCAAAAGTTAGGTTAAGTTTGTCTTGCAAGATTTCAGACTAGGGTTTCTAGTTTCTGATTTCTGGGATTGGTTGAGTGAGAACTCTTTAAACATATGTTGTACTGTGTTGGACTAACACATTAAACTAAGTCCATTTGGTTAAGTTGGTGCCCCTGCTGATAGGGAAGAGTGGACGTAGGACTGGTTGTCCGAACCACTATAAAAATCTTGTGTGCTTTATCTGATTTACCTGACCTGTTTTACACTATAACACACTACCTGATTTGATATTGATTACATATTCTGAGTCTGGATCAGTTTTGCATCAAGCAACTGATCTGATCAGCTTGACACTTTGTCGTCTGACTGAAAACAGATAAGCATAAATCTGATTCTACAAAACTAATTTTTCACACGTGTTAAAACTTAGCTTCCGCATATCAGTTAAATTGATAGACACCAAACTTATCTGCCCTCAGGCGATCAGTAAGTTGGATATCAGTCCAAACTGATCCACACGCACTCTGATCAGGCATACTTGCTATCACACCTGATCTTGCACAAAAAAGTTTTCAGAAGTCTATTCACCCCTCCCCTCTAAACTTCTGTCCTCACAGAAACCCGTTTAGGACCTACAAGTGGTATCAGAGCAGTGGTTCTATGGACCACTGGCTTTGAGTATCATCGGTTCTTGAGGAAGAACCATTGTGGTCACTTGAACAAATCTTGAAAAACCTGTTTTAAAACTCATCTATTTTTCAAAACTCACGTTCAGCATGGATAATACTTCGGGTATGTATCATGATCTGCCTAAGTTCTCGATTGATGAGTATGCTGACTGGACCATACTCATGAGCAACCATCTGGGTGCGATAAGCAGCAGAATGATGGAAGTTCTTGAACAAGTACCCATCATCATTTATTACAACAACCCTGCTGAAGGAGGTGATCTAGAATTTCCAACTGGAGCCAGAATCAGAAAGAGTCCTTCACTGATGGATGCCGAGGAAAGATAACCGTCTAATCTGGATACTATGGCCAGACACATCATTATGAAGACGATGGAAAAGATAACACAAGAAAAGATCAAGTATCTCAAGACAGCCAAACAGATGTGGGATACGCTTGTTGAGATGTGCTAAGGAAATGATTTGATTAAGGACAGCAGATTGCAAGCCGAACTGGTAAAGTTTGAGAAACTCAAGATGCTGCCAAATGAAACCATAAATCAGCTTGATAGAAGAATCACCGTGTCTATCAACAAGCTTCGGGAACTGAGACGAGAAATGTCAGACAAAGACATCAACTACAAGATCTTGAGATCTCTGACAAAGAAATGGGATATGAAAGTAACAGTGATAAAGAATTGTCAAGATATCGCGAAGATGAAGCCAAGCAACCTATTTTTTAGCCTTAAAGCCCATGAGTTTTATCTGATTGAAAGAGGGCAAGAAGAAGATGATGAGTCACCTGCCGAAGTTACACCTGCCACATCAAAAGCAGTTGCATTCAAAGCAGCCGACAGCAGCTCAAAGTCTACTGAACCTATTGGAAATATCATAAGTCAGACTGAACAGATTGCTTTGCTGACCAGAAAGCTTGAAAGATCCAACATTCAACTGGGAAAATATCGGAAATTTTATAAAGACTATCGGAACAGCAGAGGAAGAGATAGGAGATCTACTGACATATTATCAGAAAGGAATCGATCTGGTCATAGAAGAGATGATCATAGGGAGGATCGCAGAGAGGATAAGAAAAGAGATGATCGTTCTGATGATAGAAGAGACAACAAATCAGAAAGGAGAAATTTAGATTACAGGCAAACTGGGAAGTCACCTGACAGATTCTACAGAAGGAATGACTCACCTGGCAGAAGAAATTCTGTGGAACCTGGAGCATGTTTCAACTGTCAGAAACCAGGCCACTACAGTGTTGATTGCCCTGACCTGACTCCAAAAGAAAGAGAAGATAAGCGGAACAGAAGAGAGCAAAGATACAGAGACAGAAAAGCCATGGTTGCTGATACATCTGGGATAGATGACTCTTATCTGCCCTCAGAAGACTCAAGTTATTCATCTGTAGAAGATTTCTGCCTGATGACCAATGATGATGATTTCGACAACTTTGATGATCTGATGTTCTCACCTGATGACGACATCTGCCTCACGGCTAAGAATGTTGATAATTCTGAGGTAACTTCTAAACCTTCTGTGTTTTCTGTTTCCACACTTGTTGTGCTGAGCACACCTGCTGGAGAGATTGACCTGCAGCTCTGCAATGAGCAATTGTTTGATGATCTCTCTAATGCAGTAGACACTTATACTATCATGGAAGCTGAGAACGATAAGCTGAGGTCAGAGAACAAGCAGCTTGTTAAAGAAAATGCTATAAGCAAAGCTGCTGAACTGAAATCAGTTGAGAATGTTCAGAAGATGACTGTAGAACTGGAGTTTCTTAAAGTTAGTTCTTCTGATCAGGGTAACCTGGTTAAGGAACAACAAGCTATTAACAAGCAGCAAGCTGATGATCTCAAAATCCTCCAAGCTAAGTTTGATGAACTCTTCCGACTGCATGAGAGTCTAAAACAAAGTAAGGACATTTTGCGAAAGAAAGTAGAGATTTTTGGAAAAGCTTCTAAAAATGATGATGAAATAACAAGCTACTTTTGAAAGCCAACTGATAAGAAGGGCATTGGGTTTGATAGCCCTTTTGGATCCTCACATGTCCAACCTGGTCCACAGTCCAAAAGTGAATTTAGGAAGGTTTCTGGACAAGATACACGAAAAGCAAAATCTGTATCAAAGAAAGGAAACAGACTGAGCGAGCGAACAGTAAGGCAAGTGTCCGTCGTCGAAAAGGGAACATAAATGGACCTCAACTGATCAAGCATCAATCGAGGAATCAACAGAAGAATCCTATTCTTCTGAAGAAACCTCAACCTAATTAGCAGATTAGGAATCAGAAAAGACAACCTCTCAAGGGAAAATTTGATCTGAAACCTAATCAGTCGTTCGCTTTAACCAAAGAAGCTAAGGGGTAAACCGCAGAAACCATTTGTGCAAAAGAGATATGAATCTTTTGATGGTAGCAAATCGTACCTATCCTTCAACCGTAAATCCCAGACATAAGACCGAACCATTAATCGATTAAAAGAAGACAAACCAATCAGAAAAATCCCAAGTCTTCTGATTCATCCAAGGTTCACACTCATAATCATACTGGCCAGAAAGCACATGAAGAGATGTATGGTTATGTAGATGTTTATGGGAGACAAATCAGGCCTTCTGATCTCAATGATTACCATAGAAGTGCCCTGTTTGTGTGGATCCCAAAAAGTAACACTAACCCCTCAGGACCGAATCCTACAGGGTACCTAAAGTCCGATTTGATTTGCGTGTTCATGTGGGTTTGGCCAATAAAGGAGGTGTACAAGCAACTATCTGGTACATCGATAGTGGATGCTCAAGGCACATGACTGGAAACAAACATCTCCTCAGTTCATACACAAAACAAGAAGGCCCACGTGTACTCTTTGGTGATGATAAATTTGGTTTTACCAGAGGATTTGGAACCTTAGAGAATGATGATGTACAGGTTACTGGAGTCTCGTATGTCGATGGTTTAAAGCACAACCTGTTATCAGTTTCACAATTCTGCGACAACCGATTCAAGTGTTGAGTTCTAGATCGACAAGAATTATCAAGAATTGAGCTACTCAACAGATTTTGTTAACTGGTTCAAGGAAGGGAACGATCTACACTACAAACTGGAACAGTTGTCCAAGAAATGCATGCCTGATTGTTAAGAGTTCCAAAAGCAGCAGTTGGCTCTGGCACAAGAGAATGAGACATCTGAACTTTAAGACTCTTAACAAGATAGCAAGGATGTCTC
The DNA here is from genome assembly GCA_037126765.1 of Stenogyne calaminthoides. Lineage (NCBI taxonomy): Eukaryota > Viridiplantae > Streptophyta > Magnoliopsida > Lamiales > Lamiaceae > Stenogyne > Stenogyne calaminthoides. The sequence goes on from JBBCBC010000012.1 coordinate 24,064,997, forward strand.
TGGTTGAGGGTCTCCCAAATGAGGTATTCTCTAAGGATCGACATGTGTGTCGTATGTCCAAGAGGGAAAATAGATTAAAGCCTCATTCAAGGATTTCAAGACCAAAGATCCAAAGATACAATCGCTCCATATGGATTTGTTTGGACAGTTACACCAATCACGACGCAAATACATATGATGATTATTCCAAGTTTACCGGTTTGTATTCTTGTATAAGAAGAATGAGACTACAACAAAGATACTTAGTGCTTAAGAAATTGCAAAATGAGAAGGGTGTCAAGATAAAACAGTTCGATAAAGGATGATTATTCCTTTATTACTAAGTTTGGTATACAACATGAGAAGAACAGACAACAGAAGAAGAAATGGAGAACGGAAAAATCAATAAAAATATTTAACATGTAACTTGGTTTGTCACGGTGAAAAACCCATGAGATGCGGAAAAAATCATGTAATGCATAATTTGGATTGATTCCATATTTTTGTTTTTAAGGTCAGGTTTTTCTTATAATCGAATGATATGACAAGATAAGAATCATAAAGCAATAAAGAACACAACAAAGAATAGTGGTTCGAGACTCAAGCTCCTACATTGAATTCTAGAGAAATCCTGATTGGACTTATTTTTAGGACTTATCACCCCTCCACGGATTACAAGCTTCGTGCTAAATGGAAAAAATCTTCTACCAAAACTACTAACTCTTTACAAAATAACAATAGGGTTTGGGTTTTTGGTGTTCAACTAGGTTGAGATTTTTTACATTTGTTTAAATTTTTAATGCTAAGGTCGGGAAAATCTCTAAGCTTAGGCATGGGTTGTTTAGATTGGGTTTAAGAACACTCTTGAATATATTTGTATTAACGACCACCATATGACTTTGGCTCAGAATTTTTTTTCCAAGTCTTGACACTTTAGAATGATAGTCTTGATTTATAGTGGATTTATATTCACATTCAAATTCATACTATTCTCAGAAGCCCCACTTTTTCAGTCTGGTTTCTTCCTCTTATTGGTCCACGCCAGATGAATCCACTTATATTTTCTTTCTCCGGACAGATTCTATAAGTTCGTGCTTACTAGAGAGATTTTCCAACCCAGCATATCGACGCTGAATCAAATGTTTGGAATCAAATTCTCAACCTACCATCCATAACATCCCAACCAAATCCCAAGTCACTTTAACTTACCGGGTCACTTTTTACTCATCGGAATTGACTCAAAGAAAGAAGTTGCCGATCCGATTTTCTTTAGATCAACACATCTTCAGAAACTCAAGGTCAAGAGAAGAAGACATCAAAGTTAGTATATCAGTTATCTTATCTCGATCTTGACATATCGATAGCAAGACATTTGGGTTTAGAACCTTTCCTATCCGATCATCCGGAATATCCGTCGGAGGGTGATCACCAGATAAGTTATCCTTATCCGTTTCCGCTTTCATCTTGATCACGCCTTCGATTTTGGAATCAAAAATTTGACTTCGCCTAATCTCGATTATTCTTCGATTTCCGGAGTTCTCTTAACTTGTTTCAACTTGTTATCTAAAAATGCGAACAATGAAGACTTGATAACGCATAAGGATCAAAAACTAAAATATCCAAATAACCACTAAACATTAAAATATATGCATTTTTAAAGAAATGTTTTTGTTAAAAAAGATCGCCTCAGATCACATTAAAAGTGATCTTTTGAACTCCCCGCTCGATACCACTTGTTTGTCATTCTGAAAACCCTCCATGAGATGCGGAAAATCATGAATGCATAAAAACAAGGGAGGGCAGAGCGATTCCGATTTTTGCTTTTTAAGATTTGGTTTTGCTTATAATGAACATATCGGACAAGATAAGAATCATAAAGCAATCTCGAAAGAACACAACAACTTTTTAGTGGTTCCGGAGACTCAACTTACATCCACTTCGTTTCTAGGAAAATTCCTTCAAATGGACTTATCACCCTCTGCATGCCCGGGGCTTATCACCTTCCATGGATCACCTAAAGTTGATCAATGTAGCTTTCACTTCTTCTACCTTGAGAAATCGACTCAAAACTAACTTTTTTACAACTCCACACAAACTACCTTACAATAGGTTTGGGTTTGGTTTGGTGTTCCAACTAGGTTGAGATTTTCCATTACATTTGTTTTGCCTCAATGCTTTGGGAAAATCTCTAAGCTTAGGATATATCTTGGGTTGCTTAGATTAGGTTTAAGAACACAATTTGAATATATTTGTATATCTATAACTTGTGTTCTATGGTAAACCAAATGATATATGGACATATCCTAAGTTTAGAGTTTTTTTCCCAACTTAGCAAGAGATAAAACAAAAATTTATAAAATTTCAACCTAGTTTACACCAACCAATTCCCCAAATGATAATTGTAAAGCTTAGCAGGGTGGATTTGTAAAAGACATGCTTTCCGAGTCAGATTCGTAAAACTCAACATAGAAGATAAAATCAAGCTCAAGTTAGCCTGATTCAACAGACTTTTTGTATTCGCTATCCTTGATGATAACCATTTTCTTATCGTTCCAGACTGATAAGTCCATTCCGCCAAAATTTGAAATCTTCGATATAGATCACAGGAGATCTAGATTCGTTTTTCCGATCATCTTGAACCACTATACTTTGTTGTAATCTTTCGATCACGGGGCTTATTTTTTCTTTCATTCGATTTCGCTTTCATCTAACTCATCGGGCTTCTCTTCCGAACTCATCCTTTAACTCATCTAGATTTAGATATTCGATCTCGATCATTTCTTCTAATTTCATGAGTTCCCCTCAACTTGTTCTCTCATTCCCCCTCAACTTGTTATCTCAGAAATTAGCTTTGAATAACACAAGTTGATAATGTTTTGCATAATTCATCAAAACTAAAATATCCCAACATAACTCCAAACCGCTTTCGGGGCTTTATCAATACAACATGTCACATTTTAATGATGTTGTTCTCGACTAAGATTCACTTCAAAACACCTTATGACCGTGGAAGAAAGAAAAATTTTTTACTTCCATGTTTTTGGGTGCAAGTGTTTAATACACAACAACGGGAAAAGTCAGTTGAAAACATTTTGAAGCCAAATCGATTTAGGTATATTCTTAGATATTCTCAACCAAAGAAAGCTTTGTGGTGTTCAAAAAGTAACCCTAGTTGTGGAATAAACACCCCATGTGGTCTTTGATGAGACATCTTCTGAACAAGAGAATCATGCCTCGTAACAAAGCAAGATAGATCAATTCCGGACTGATGATCGTAAAATGGAAGATTAATATCAAAGAAAAAGGATCGATCACGTAATAAAGGTATGTTCCAAAAACTTGATCTAATCGATTCACCAGTCAATCGTAATCTACGCACACGCATAACGTTAATGAAGAAAGGCATACCGAGATAAGAATAACCGAACCATCCGTTCGTTGGGGAACACTGATGTTCCCGCGACGTACATCGAAGATACATGATGATTCCAACATCAACTGAGACTTGTCCATGCCAAGTGGATCTTATTATTGCACCACTCCCAACCACTAGTGACTCAATATCAGATGAGGATGATGATATCCAAACTGATATACATCAGAAAAGAAGGACTTGGTTGAATGACCATCCTACTGATCTGATAATTGGCAATCCGAATGCCCAAGTCCAAACTAGACATCAGGTTGGTGAAAGTGTCATGTATTGTTGTTATCTGTCTTTGAAGGAACCAACCACCATAGAAGAAGCTCTACATGATGCCAGCTGGATTCTAGCAATGCAAGAAGAATTAGAGCAGTTTGAGAGGAATCAAGTTTGGAAACTGGTAGACAGACCAACTCATCAAGATATGATAGGCACCAAGTGGGTATTCAAGAATAAGAGAGATGAGAACAATGTCATAACCAGAAATAAGGCAAGACTTATTGCTAAGGGGTATTCACAATCAGAAGGAATTGATTATGATGAGACCTTTGCACCAGTCGCTCGCCTGGAAGCCATTCGGCTGTTTCTGGCATATACTGTCCACAGAGGGTTTATTGTGTATCAGATGGATATAAAGAGTGCATTCTTAAATGGGGTACTAGCTGCGGAAGTTTATGTTGAACAACCTCCTGGCTTTGAAAAGGGCAACCAGGTGTACCGTTTAAGAAAAGCTCTTTATGGCCTGAAACAAGCTCCTCGAGCCTGGTATGATACATTATCTCAGTTCTTGATAGACAGTGGATTCACTAAAGGAGTAATAGACATAACTTTATTCAGAATAGAAGATGGTGAAGATATTCTGATGGTTCAGATCTATGTGGACGATATCATCTTCGGATCTCCAGACAAGAACCTATGTGATAGATTCAGCAAACTGATGCAAGGGAAGTTCGAGATGTCCATGATGGGTCGATGAATTACTGGTCTCAAGTTAAGCAAAGTACGTATGGGATATTCATCCGTCAGCAAAGTATACTAGGAATCTTTTGGCTAAGTTTGAATTCGATCAAAGAAGGAAGCCAAAATTCCAATGATGACTGGATTCAAGATGGATACAGACGAGAATGGTCAGAAAACTAATCAGAAAGAATATAGGGCTCTCATTGGATCTTTACTATACCTGACTTGTTGGGATATTTAAGTTTTGATGAATTATGCCAAAACATTATCAACTTGTGTTATTCAAGCTAATTTACGATAACAAGTTAGGGGAAGAGAGAACAAGTGTGAGGGGGAACTCAATAAATCAAGAAGATGATAAAGATCGACAGGTAAGATAAGTCCCGAGATGAGTTAGTTAAGATGAGTTGGAGGTTAACGGCGGATGAGGAAAATCCCGGTAAGAGAAGATTAGATGACGAAGATTAGAAGACTGAGGATGAAGCATCGCATTTGTGGCCGTGTGATCGGAAAGAGAAATTATGAAGGACGGAAGTCGTATGAGACCCGAGATCGTAAAAGGAGCAGATGAGAGCGACCGAGGTCGACGTGATCAAGACTGATAAGATAACCCGATATGCTAACTTTGTAAATGATTGATTATCTTGATATGTTGATCCGTTGATAAGACAATGGTCCGAAAAGAAAGAAGAAATGAATCAATCAGTAAAGTGACCTCGAGGGTCATAAGTTTTTGTCCGAGGGTCAAGAGAAGTTTTCAATCAAGAAGCGCCAGATGTCGGACGATAAGGTCCCAAGAGAAGTCTCATTGAATCAAGAACTCGAGACTCAGAGAAACCTGAGGACTCAGAGAATCCTGAAGACTCAGAGAAACCTGAAGACTCAGAGAATCCTGAAGACTCAGAGAAACCTGAAGACTCAGAGAATCTTAAAGACTCGTAAGAAATCAAGAATATAGCCAAGTAGATTCAAATTGGACGTGGACCAATGAGAGGAAGATAACCAAACTGAAAAAAAGTCAAGTAGAACTTACATAATAATATGGATTTGAATGTGATTCTCTCCAACGATAACATTCAAATCCACACTATAAATACAAGGTCTTTCATCATCTCTAAAGTGTGGAGAGTGTGGAGAATGTGGAAAAATGCTACAGAGCCAAGAGCCATATACTCAAAGCATTCCCACCATAAAACACAAGTCTATAGATATACAAATATATTCAAGAGTGTTTATAAAACCCAATCTAAGCAACCCACGATATATCCTAAGCTTAGAGAGATTTTCCCAACCTTAGCATTGAGGCTAAACAAATGTAAGGGAAAATCTCAATCTAGTTGGAGACACCAACTAAACCCAAACCCTATTGTTAGGTAGTTTGTGTGGAGTTGTAAAGAGTTAGTAAGCTGCAGTGAGTCAGCCAGAAAACTCAAGGTAGAAGAAGTGAGTAAGCTACAGGTGAGTTAGCCGGAAAGCTTGTAGGCGATCGTGGAGGGGTGATAAGTCCCGAGGCGAGCCCGAGAGGGTGATAAGTCCAGTTTGAAGGAATTTTCCTAGGAACAGGGAGATTGGATGTAGGAGCTTGAGTCTCCGAACCACTATACTTTGTTGTGTTCTTTATTGCTTTATGATTCTTATCTTGTCATATGCATTCGATTATAAGAAAAACACAACACATGGACTTAAAAAGCAAAAATCTGGAATCACTCGCCTCACCCCTCGCTTTTTTATATGCATTACATGATTTTTTCAAGATCTCATGGGTTTTTTCACCGACAAACAAGTGGTATCAGAGCAGAGTTCAAAAGATCACTTTTAATGTGATCACCGAATCGATCTTTTTTTTTAACAAAAACCCGCTTTTAAAAAAAAAATACATATATTTTAATGTTTTAGCGCCATTATCAAAAAGGGGGAAATTGTGGGATATTTTAGTTTTGATTAATTATGCCAAAACATTATCAACTTGTGTTATTCAAGCTAATTTACAAATAACAATTTGAGGGGGAACGAGAGAACAAGTTGAGGGGGAACTCACGAAATCAGAAGAAGATGATCGAGATTAGACGAGGTCGCAGATTTAGACCGATCTAGATTAGATGAGTAAGATGAGTTTGAGTTAATCGATGAGTCAGGCAAAATCGTAAGAGAAGAAAAGCTAAGCCAATTGATCGTAAGATCGATGACTGTAACATACCCGATCGATGATCGGAAGAACAAAGCGAGCCGATCGGTGATCAAGAGCGCATAAGCCGATCGAAAAGAAACCGACCGTAAGATCGTAAGAGAAGGTCAGACATCGTAAAAGGAGCAGATTGGGGATCGATCAAGATCGACGCGGATCAAGATCGATAAGATAACCCGATATGCTAACCCGATGTAATCGACCGATGCTATCCCGATATGTTGATTCGAAGATGGTTGATCCGATCAACGAGCCGATCGACGCAAGAAGAAATCGATAGCTCGAAGTCAAGTGACCGAGGGTCAAGAAGTAAAAAGTGACTCGAGGGTCGATGTCTCAAGTCAAGAACCGAACTTAGTCAACTTTTGAGTGTCAAGATGCCCGATCGCATAAGGTCCGCCAAGAGAAGTCCGCCAATCAAGAATCGTAAGAAGTATCCTGAGACTCAGAGAAACCTGAGACTCAGAGAAACTTGAAGACTCAGAGAATCCTGAAGACTCAGAGAAACCTGAAGACTCAAAGAATCCTGAAGACTCAGAAGACTCAGAGAATCCTGAAGACTCAGAGAAACTCAAGACTAGTGAGAATCTTAAAGACTCGTAAGAAATCAAGATATAGCCGTTAGATTCAAATTGACGTGGACCAATGAGAGGAAGACAACCAACTGAAAAAAGTCAGAGAACTTATGAGTAATAGTATGGATTTGAATGTGATTCTCTCCAACGGTAACATTCAAATCCACACTATAAATACAAGGTCTTTCATCATTCTAAAGTGTGGAGAGTGTGGAGAATGTGGAAAAATGCTACAGAGCCAAGAGCCATATACTCAAAGCATTCCCACCATAGAACACAAGTCTGTAGATATACAAATATATTCAAGAGTGTTCTTAAACCCAATCTAAGCAACCCACGATATATCCTAAACTTAGAGAGATTTTCCCAACCTTAGCATTGAGGCTAAACAAATGTAAGGAAAATCTCAACCTAGTTGGAGACACCAACCAAACCCTATTGTTAGGTAGTTTGTGTGGAGTTGTAAAGAGTTAGTAAGCTGCAGTGAGTCATCCAGAAAACTCAAGGTAGAAGAAGTGAGTAAGCTACAGTGAGTTAGCTTGAAAGCTTGTAGGCGATCCCGTGGAGGGTGATAAGTCCCGAGGCGAGCCCGAGAGGGTGATAAGTCCAGTTTGAAGGAATTTCCCTAGGAACAGGGAGAGTGGATGTAGGAGCTTGAGTCTCCGAACCACTATACTTTGTTGTGTTCTTTATTGCTTTATGATTCTTATCTTGTCATATGCATTCGATTATAAGCAAAACACAACACATGGACTTAAAAAGCAAAAATTTGGAATCACTCTGCCCTCACCCCTGTTTTATATGCATTACATGATTTTTTCCGCATCTCATGGGTTTTTTTCACGGGACAAAAACATGACCGCCAAAGCAGACCGGATATAACTTTTTGGCAAAGAGGTGTATGTGCGATTTTGTAAATCCAATGCAAAGCCCCCGAAGCTAAGCGGATTCTAAAGTATCTAAAAGGACAAATAAACCTTAGTTTATTCTACCCATCGATGATAATCTAGATCTTAGTGGGTATTTCGATTAAGATTATGGAGGTTGCGAATAGATGAAAAAATCAACCTCAGTACATGTCTGTTCGATTCACAGAAGCAAAACCGATCTCTTGGTTCTCAAAGAAGCAGACATCTGTTGCCACATCTACTCTTGAAAGCGAGAAATATACGGGCTGAGAAGTTGTTGTTCCTAAATCGCCGCTAAGTCCAAGCGGTGAGGGATTATAAAAAGCAGTAGCTACTTAACGTGTTTATATTATGTGACAGTAATAGTGTTATTGCAATTACTCAGAATCCAGTTTTACATACAAGATGCAAGCATGTGGATGTCAGACATCATTTCATAAGAGATCATGTGGAAAAGAAGAATATCAGAATGGAAAAGATCCATACTGATAAGCAGAGAGCTGATATCTTAACCAAGTCACTAGCTGAAGTCAGATTCAGAGAACTATGTAATGAGCTAGGACTTCTGTGATTTAGGAGAAAGTGCACTAGAAATCTTTGGTGGGCTGATCTCCAGGACCAGTTGGTTTAGAGATTGACCAAATAAGAAGGATCAGTTGAGTAATGGAAATTCAACTGATTAGAAAGGATCAGTCAGGGACTGATCAGAAAAGGGATAATAGTTGAAGGGGGAACCTGATTAGATAAGTGGGACATTGTTGGGAAATACCAAAGATTATGCAAAAACCAAGATCAACAAAAATCAGTCAGACCTGAATAGACTCAAGTGGTATTGACTGATTACAACATCAGTCAACCAGATATGCATTTATGTTCTTTTGTCTTTCTGATTATTCTTATGCAATTATCTGATAATATTTGCTTTTACTGTGCATATACCTTTTATGATGCATACCCTGCAAAACATTTAATGCAGACGTAGGGAATATGTATTAATTGCCATTCATTGTGTTTTTAAAATCCGAAAGGCAATCGTGCTTGCAAATCCTGACTGCACGATCAATTTCTTTTTAAAATCGCTTAATCTAAATAGTTCATCTTTTTCAAACCCTTGGTTTTCCGGTCTCGATTTTCCCTCCTTTCCTTATAAAGCTGTAATCAAAACCCTTCAAAATATACTTCTAAAAAATTCTTGCGATTTCCATTACACAGAGCAATTTCCCACTTACACTCTGCATTTCAAAGCATTTCTTGCAATTCATCTTTACTTAAAATCAAAAAGCAAGAATCTGGTAATTATTGTTTAAATGTCGAGTTAGTTTCATATAATTATTTGCTCTAATAGGCTACAAATTTCTGTATTTCTACCCTATGTGTTATGCTTTCTCTATTTTGATATATGTGTGTTTATTATGAGGAAATCAAACAATTGATTATTTGTCTGTGAAGTCAAATGTGTGATTTGTTCTATGTCCTTATACACAAATTCTCACACAGGGTTCTTTTGTTTTAGATGACAACACACGGAATAGGAAAGATTATATGTAACTACGCAAATTTATCCAACCAAATTGTCGAGGATAAATATGTGGTTTTTGGGATTACTCGAGATCCAGAGTCTATGGAGGTGGAGCATCTATTGAGGCGATGTGAACTTGAGCAATATTGTGCAGCCCACTCCAATCCAGTTATGCAATATGAAGCCCTGGAGTTTTTGAGGAATTTGGAAGTAGTGACACCTGGCGATGAACTTGTATCATCTGTCAATGGTGAAGAGGTTAAAGTATCCAATGCAGATATCACGCGATTATTCAATCTGCCCTCACTACAGAGAGAATGAAGATGAGTAGATACGAGATCAACTGTTCAGGGAAGCAGATAAACAACATACTGCCAACTTTGTCAGACCTATGCTTAAGCGGAAATTTTGTCTGCTCTTTGACATTCTTTCAAAGATGATCATGGGAATCACTTTCAGCCCTAATGGACTGACTGCTGTCAAGATGCATTGTATGGCAGCAATCGTGGATGGAGCCACAAACATCACCTGGGCAGGATTCCTGAAGGCAATTATGTTGCAAGAGCAAGCGAAGTTTGGAGTGAATGATCAGAGATAAGTTTTTCTGCGGAAACGGATCAACAATCTGAATAAGGTAGCAGTCATTATGAGGGACAAATTTCCAACTGCTCGATGGAGCCAGAATGGGCTGAAGATCTACAAGGCATTTCTAACCAGTACCACTGTCATCTACGGTCCTTCTGATGACGACACAAGGATGACCATCAGGAAGGGCAAGGGAAAGGAAACTGGTTCAGCTATGTCTGCCCATCCACCTAAGAGAAAGAGGCTTCCGACGAAAGAACTAGCAAAGAGGCCAAAGAAAGTGAAGCAGGCTCCGATGACTCTGTTCTTGGAAGATGATTCAGAAGAAGAAGAGGTCGCAAAAGACAACCTCGCTATACAAAAAGAAATGGCCGACAACTGAAAGACACGCTTCTCAGGTGGAAAGCTCCCCAGAACAGTCAGAAGGAGAGCAGGGGAAGGAAAAAGAAAAAGTAAGATCACCTTCTCCCCAGTCAAGCGCACAATCACCCATCAGATCACCAGCTGCTGAGCACATGACTCATTCTCCTTCTCTATCTCCATCACCCAAAATTGAGCGTAGCAGATCACCATCAGATCCTGCTAAATCTGATAATAAAATCGCCCCCGAATTTCAGATCAACCGCTTAAAGGTAACATTCTATGACTCATCCTGCCTCTGCCAGTCAACCAGAATCTTTTCCCGAATCCCGAGCTAGGAAGACGATTTCCGGAGAAATGATCAGATTAAGAGTAGAAAGGGACTTGGCTGAGTTGTTCCCAGAACTACAAGATCAACCCAGAATCAAACATGAAGTGCTTGAAATTCTTACCTGGAGAGATATAAGACTGAAAAACTTCTCAGATTTCATAGTTCTAATGGAACAGATGGGTGGACAGGATGTGTTTGCTGATTTTGACTTTGACATGAAAAGGGCAGTAGGTGTCGGTTCACAAGCTGAGCTTATATCTGAAAATGCAGTGAAAGCACTAGTATACAGGAAATTGGGAAAGTCTGTTGAAAGGGTAAATCTGGAGTCAGATGAAGAAGCACAACACAAAGATGCTACCATGAAGGATGATGGAGCTGCAAATGAAGGTGGTCTTGGTGATGAAGTTCAAGACCAGCCACTGGAGGCAAAAACAACTGATGCTGATCAGGTGGTCCAAGGTATATCTTCTACACACATCACCACTGATCAATTGCGCGAAATCATATCATGTAGGTCCTGAACGGGTTTCGTGAGGGCAGAAGTCTAGAGGGGAGGGGTGAATAGACTTCTGAAACACTTTTTCGTGCAGATCAGGTGTGATTGCAGTTAGCCTGATCAGAGTGCAAGTGAATCAGTTTGGACTAATATACAACTTACTGATCGCCTGAGGGCAGATCAGTTCGGTGTCTATCAGTTTAACTGATTGTGCGGAAGCTAGATTACCCATGTGAAAAACCAGTTTATAACAAATCAGATTCCAAAGCTGTTTTCAATCAGATGACTATGGAGTCAATCTGATCAGATCAGTAGCTTGGTGCTAGCTGATCCTAACTCAGAATATGTATGCAGATTTAATCAAGTTGTGTGCAATAGTGTAAAGCAGTTAATCAATCAGGTAAATGCACACAAGATTTATAGTGGTTCGGACAACCAGTCCCACGTCCACTCTTCCCTATCACAAGGGGCACCAACTTAACCAACTGGACTTAGATTATTGTGTTAGTCCAACACACTACACCAAAAGATATTTATAGAGTTCTCACTCAACCGATCCCAGAAATCAGCACTAGAAACCCTAGTCTGAAATCTTACAAAACAAACTTAACCTAACTTTGGGTTTTGGGTAAGATTTGTTGTTTGTTCCAACTTTGAAATCTATCCTAGTATTTAAGTAGCCTAACAGCTAGATGATAATATTTCTGTGCTAAGAACTATGGGATGAACACTTAGAAAAATAATCTTCAAGGTTGTGTTCTTCGTGCGGAAATTTGGCTATAGTATGAGCTTCTTGATAATTTCCGTCCTATTCACTCTGAAGAGGAATCTCATATTTATAGACCTCGAAATCAAAGAGCTGTTGGAGAGCAATTTGAATTTCCGGCTATATTTGGTAGGTTTGCAGGATTTGATGTGACGTGCTTCAGGAACGGCATGGCCGAAAGTGTGTATGTCGTTTTTCTAGCCGTTTGACTATGCAGCGCCGAAATCCGCAGTGTCAGCTCAGATCATACGTGTCTTGTTCTCATTGGTTAACAAGAACACTTTTCAGTATTTGTTCTACCAACTAAAGTTGACATTCTTCTTGTCCAGATCAACAACGTATGATTTGGTGAAACATCAGTTACCACCTGGTGTGAGCTGACCTGATCAGTTACAACTGATCAGTCTACCTGATAGAGTCTTTTGGTGCCAGTTGTCTTAGCTCAACTAGCTGACTCGACTTATGTAGGTCTTCTGGTCTGATCTTCTGGTAGTCATCTGATCTTCAGGTCTTCTGAATTTGAGCTTCATGACTTCACTCTGATCCTCTGACTTTATTAGATCGTCTGATCTTCTGTCCTTCCCTTGCCTTCTAGCCTTCAGACTTCAGCTGGTCTTTTGTTCTTCTCAGCTAATCTTTTGACTTTATGATCTGACCTATACATATTGAGTTCCCCCTCAATATGTGACCTATCTTTTACATCAGTTGTTCTATACAATAATTATCAACTGGTCATCTTATAACTGGTATTTAAAAACATCAGTCGGCTAACAGGTCTGACTGGTCCTATTACATATGTTTTGGAACTTTCATCAAAACTCTAAATTTCCCAACAATTTCCCCCTTTTTGATGAAACCAAAACACTTGAGAAACCAACACAGTTGATAAATATAAAATAGTAAAGAACACATAATCAGAAGACAATGAGATTTTATCTTAGGATCAGAGAAAGAATAAACTTTTCATTCAGCAGATTTATCGATTACAGGTTACATCAGAAAAGTTTGAGTTTAAATTCAGCTGATCCTAAATAGTCTTCTGATCTTTAATCTCTTGGCTTATATCCCTCTGGCATTTCTCGTTGATCCTGAGGAATGCTGAATATCCGGTATAGCTTCCATTTGACATCATTGATCTGTTGTGGATCAGTTATGCGAGCTTTGTTCAGGATGTCAAAATAGAACCTTTGAAATGCCAGTCTGTCAAATGAGCCATCTGTCTTCTTCGAGTAGTCCATCACGTCATACTCTTGATGAGATATTCTCACATTGATTATTCTGGCCTCATTTTCTAGATATTTTAAAAATCGGGTGCTTGTTTCTCAACCGCTTGAGAAATTAAGATCTGGAGATTCTTCTTGTGGCACTAGGTCCAGAACAAATGCATCCAGGAGCCATTCACTTATGATCTTATTCCATCCTCGAACCTATCAGCATGTGCAGCAGTTTTCGGAATGATTTCATCAACTCTTGCCGCAACCGAGGTTACGCTCGATTTTCCGCTTCTGCCTTTCTTCGCCCTCGATCGCATTTCTTTTTCAGTCTTTCGCCTCCGCTAATTTTTTTTCGCTCTTCTTTCTTCTTCACTAATTCGAGCTTCTTCAAAGAATCTGCTCCTTAGTCGATTTCTCGGCTAGTTCTTATCACCAGATATGTCGGCTGCATTTGTGTTTCTCGTGACTCTCTTAGTCTGAGTGGCTGGTTCAGGTTTTGATTTTGATGTCCCAGCACCCGAAGCTAACTTTCTTGCCTTTGACTTCTCCATCTTCCCAGAAACTTCATTAGCAAAGCAGATCCGGATGGTCTAGTCTCGCCATAGGATTCAAATCGAATCGGTTCTTTTTCTTTTGTTTCGATGAAGTCGGTTGGTTTCTCAACTATCCTTCCCTTTTTGGTTTGATCAAAAAAGAGCATTGAGGTGGGAAGTCGAGATCCAAAGTCGATCGATATGGCTTTTGTTAAGATCAAAGAAAGATAAACCTTGAGCTTGAGTAGACAGATTTTGAATCTTTGAGATCAGCTCAGTCTTGACAGATTCAATGGCAGTGGAGAGGGTAAGAATGAGTTTGTCAAGTTTCTCTTCAGTCATTTCAAGCTTTTCAGTGACCATTAGAAGAGAAACTTGTTGTTGATCAACCCGACTAGCTTTTTCATCAATTGTCTTCTTAAATTTAGTAGTCGGGTTGGTCACGGTTTGAGAGAATCGATCTTTGATTGCTTCAATGGGAAATAGCCAATTCCGATTGATCCGTTATTTCTTTTTGAGGCCAACCTGCCTCTGATAAGCTATTGTGTTGCTAACTTCATTATCCAACACTCCCTCAACTTCTTCTTTCAGAAGATCTTTAAAACAAGATCTGATTTCCTTAAGTTGATCAGTGGTGATGTGTGTTGCAGGAATATTTTGCATCACCGATCATTTCAGTTGTTTTGCGCCTCGTTGGTCGGGTCATGAACCGCAAACACCAGTTCCACTATCATCGCAGCCTCCCAAATCCTTCATTGGAGCATCTTCCTTAGAGTTTAAAAGAATGACCTCAAAGACAACTTGTTCAATTATTCTTTTCGTGGATCGAGCTTTGATCGCTTCAAGAAGATTATCGATTAAATTTGGTGATCCAACCCGGCGATTTCTTCATGTCGAAATCAAAATCTGCGAACGCATCAGCACCTCCCATTTGTTCAATAATGATCATGAAATCTGAGAAGTTCTTTAGACAGAGATCTTTCCATGTCGATCTCCATCACTTCTTCTAGAATAACCGGATGGGCTTCCAACTCGGGTACAACTCATCAATTTAGATTCGATTCTCATTTCGCCATTTTTCGGTGATGGTCTTGGATGATCTGGACTCAGGAATCAACTGCTCAGATCGACTAGGTTCAGGTTGATAAGATGTAGAGGGTTTTGGTGGGGCCGAGTAGGGGGTTTTTGGGTGATTATTTGAATCAAGAGAGGTTCTGCAGCTGAAGGTTCTCATGGCAGTCGTCGCATTTGTTTTCGCAACGGTGATCTTCTTGGTTCGCGAAAAAGGTGAACTTTCGTGTTCATGGAGGAGGTGAAGGAGAAGAAGAGATATGCTCAGTGGCTAGAAGTCTGAGTGGTGAATTAGCTCGAGATTGAGGCGATGGAGATCTTTCATCCCTTGCTCCTCCCTCTGATTGCTCTGGTGAGCTCTCAACTTGGGAAGCCTGTCTATCTGATTTTTCAGCAGATCTCTGTTGCGCATCAGGCTGATATGGCGCTTCATCTTCTTATAACTCTTCATCCAGAAAAAGATTCATGGTGGTCTGTTTTACCTTCTTTGGCCTCTTCTCCTGAGCCTTTACAAGTTTTCTCTTCTTCTTTTGAGGAGCATCAGTTGCAGACGTAGTTGCCTCCTTATTTTTCCCTTTCTAAATCTTAGGGGGAGTGGGCCGCATATCATCATCTGATGGCCCGTAGATGGCAGTTGTGTTTGAAAGAAAGGCCTTGTAGGACTTCAGTCCGTTTTGATCCCATTCAGCATTTGGCATTTTGTCCTTCAGAATGACTGTAACCTTGTTGAGATTGCTGATTCTCTTCTTCAGAAAGACTTGTCTCTGTTCACTAACTCCAAATTTATCATGTTCTTAGAGCAGAATGGCCTTCATAGAACCATGCCAATTAATATTTTTGGATCCATCGATAATAGCAGCCATACTATGCATTTTGACAGCTGTTAATCCATCTGGGCTGAAGGAGATACCCATAATTATTTTTGACAGAATGTCAAACAACAAACGGTATTTCCTTTTCAACATAGGCCTGACAAAACCTACGGTCTGGTGTTTATCAGCCTCTCTAAAGAGTTCATTCTTGATCAGTTCGTCTTCATTCTCCCTGTAGTGAGCAGGAGAGGTCTTTCCTTTGGGCAGGATGAACAATCGAGTTATATCAGCATTTGTAAGTCTGATATCCTCTCCATTTACTGAAGAAATCAGTTCTTCTCAAGGATTCTCCATGTCCACCTTCAAATTCCTCAAGAATTCTAGTGCCTCATACTGCATTACTGGATTTCGGTGAGCAGCACAGTATTTTTCGAGACCGCAACTCCTTAGAATTTGTTCCACTTCCATTGATTCTGGATCCCGTGTAACACCAAACATGACATATTTGTCTTCAACAATTTTGGTTGCCAAATCCGCATAGTTACACATAATTTTTCCCAATCCGTGAGTAGCCATCTACAACACAATGGAATCGATTTAAGAATTGAGCATAAACATAAACATATCACATATAGATTATCAGATCAATAAATCGATTGTTCTCTTCCTTGTCATAAATTCACAGATATCAATAATGAAGAAGATAAAACACAGGATAAAGTACGCATTCGTAATCTATAAGATCAAAGGATATTAGAAAAGTAATTCATCAAATAACCAGAAATTACCAAATTCTGCTTTTCGATTTTGAAATAGGTTGAATCGCAAGAAACACTTTGAAACGCAGAAAGGTAATTGTGAGTTTGCAGAGAATAAATCGCAAATTTTTGAGAAAAGTATTCTGGTAGGGTTTTGATGAATCTTATAAAAGGAAGGAGGGAAAATCGAGACTAGAAGATCAAACGTTTGAAAAGGATAAACGATCCAGATTGAGCAGTTTTGATCGTGTGGTCAGGATATGCACGCGTGATTGCCTTTTGGATTTAAAAACACATTTAGTAGCATTTAATACATATACCCTACGTCCGCATTAAATAATTTGCAGGGTATGCTTCACAAAAGTATGTGTACAGTAAAGGCAAATATTATCAGATAATTTCAGATATGTAAGTAGTAAACAAAGAAACATAAATGCGTATCTGGTTGACTGATATTGTAATCAGTCAATACCACTTGAAGTCTGTTTGTACCACTTGTTGATCTTAGTTTTCTGCCTAATCCTTATAATTTCCCAATTGTCCCTTTTAACTGATCTGTTCCACTTTGCGTCTGATATTCCCTTTTCTGATCCTTCCTGATCAGTTGAAGTTCCCCCTTCAACCGTTATCTCTGATTACTTATTGACTGATTTGTTTGATCAGTTGAGGTACCATACTCAAACTGATCCTCCTCATCTGATCAGTCTCTTATTTGATCAGATTTTAGTTGACCTAATCTGATTCTACTCAGATCAAGTCAATTCTTGGGATAAGAGTTACCGCCAAAACTTAGTCTTGGGAAATCGAAGAGTCCTCTCGATTCCCTAAGTCGGAACGATTTGACATTCGTACTAATAGTCTGGATACTTTGAGATATCAATCGCCGTAAACTCATCCAATCATCAGTCGCGTGTCTCCTACGCGCTGTCCTTCCGGTGCCAATTTCTCTAAAAGGTTTTGAGAAATTAAATTTGCACTTGCACCCTTTCTTGTCCTCTATAAATAGGACCAATGATTTATACACAACATAACCCATTCACCATACTTATCTTCTTATTAGCTTATGTAAACCATGTATTCCTGTGAACCCTTATTTCCGGTGAAACTTTAGTCAAAAACCTTCAACCCTTTTCAACTGAATTAAGTTTCTCAAATCAACCCTGTGCGTCCCTTATTACTGCTTTCGTCGTCATCGAAGATTACACATACAATTATTTCCAAGCTTCTCTACCACCGAGGAGGTGGATCTGCTATCGCAAATGAGAAGACACTTCTCCTAACCGTATGCTCCTTGTGCGTCTATCGAGATGATGGAATTAGCATCAACAGACTCAGTCTAATACAAAACATGAGTTTGGTATACGATCTTGATCAGACAACAGCTGATCATCGTATGTCAAACTCAATATTTGCATGTGACACTTGTGGCCATGTGGTCTTTGCACCACATCTTTGGCACTTGTGTCCCATTTAACAGCTGGAGAGCCCATTGATTTTAGGACTAGGGGCTCCTGGCTTAGAAATCCTTCAATGCCGCTCTCGCTCCTCACTCCGAAGCTCTGAGGGTGGCTTAGGATTATTTCAAAGTCTCTCACACCCCTTTTAGGGTTGGGGGGGAAATGGGAGTATCAGGCTCTAAAAACTTCAAAGCCTCTCTCCCACCCCCTCTAGGGTTAGGGTTTATGGTTTATGGTTTATGTAATGACCTCCGGGTCCTCTTGTACTTGTAACTTGTAATGTAAATTCGACCTCCGGGTCTTTATTAATGAAAAGTTCTATTATTTCATTGTTGTGTATCTTATGTTTCCTTATGTGATTGAAGCTTTAAACTTATGTAACTTGCTTGTTGAACATAGCTTAATCGACTTACAAAGTATAACCTTCCAATCGATCGCCTTCTTTATCTGATCGATCTTCCTTTGTCCGAATCGATAAAGCCTTCTCTTATCAGTTCCTTGACTGATCTTCTAGTCAGTTGAGATACCTAACTCAACTGATTCCTCTTAACCTGGTTAGTCTCTTAACCAACTGGTTCTGGAGACCAGTCCACCAAACATTTCTGGTGCACTTTCTTTCGAGATCCAAGCCCTAGCTCATTACATAATTCTCACGAATCGATCTCACCTAGTGGCTTGGTTAAAATATCACTTTTTCGTTTATCAAGATGGATCTTTTCCATTCTGATATTCTTCTTTTCAACATGATCTCTTATAAAATGATGTCTGACATCCACATTGTTGGTCCCGGTGGGAAAACCTATTTTGAGCGTGCGGAAGCAAGACGTTTGATTTCGGTGCATATAAAAACAGGGTGAGGGCAAGAGTGCTCCAATTTTTTTTAAACTTTTGAGCTCATGTGTGTGTGCTTTGCTTATAAACTAACGCGTATGACAAGTATAAACATAAAGCAAAGAAACAACACAAAGAATATATAGTGGTTAGGACAAACGTCCCTACATCCACTCTCCCTCTCTAGGGAAATTCCTTCAAACGGGACTTATCACCCTCCACGGGATTGCTAATAGATATTTACCGAGCTCACACTGAATCGGACTTATAACCTCTCTCGGGTTCGCCGACTTATCACCTCCACCTCACGGGATTTAGAGATGTTTAACGAAGTTCACACTCCATCGGGACTTATCACCCTCACTCTAAGGGGTTTGCCTAACAACTACCTCACTTCACCACCGGGTTTGGGTTTTGGTGTTGTTCCAACTATGGTGAGATTTTCCCTTACAATGGTTTAGCCTCAATGCTAAGGTTGGGAAAATCTCTCTAAGCTTATGATACATCGTGGGTTGCTTAGATTGGGTTCTAGAACACTCTTTGAATATATTCAGATATCTATAGGCTTGTGTTCTAGGGTGGGAATGCTTTGGCTATAACACTCTTTGGCTCAGTAGCATTGTTCTATCTTTTTTTTCGCACTTCCACACATAATCGATAATGAAGGAAGAACTTGTATTTATAGTGTGGATTTGAATGTTACCGTTGGAGAGAGTCACATTCAAATCCATACTATTCTTTGTAAGTTCTCCGCAACTTTTCCTCGGTGGTTGTCTTCCTCTCGTTGGTCCACGCCACCGGATTCCAAGCAATTATATTCCTCACCGAAGGTTCGGAACATTCAGGATATATCGAGCATTCAAGATGTTATCGAAGTCTTCTTGAATTATCAGGCCTTGATATTTCTTCGAGTCTTCGTGTTCTCGAACCTTCGTTTTCTCTCGAGCCTTGGGTTTTCTGAAGTCTTCGTGTTCTCAAGATCTCATCGAAGTCTTGAAGATCTCGATTTCTTCATCGAGTCTTGAAAAAACTAACTCGTTTATATATCTGGCCGACTATACGGTGCAGATAATATCCTCGAACACTCTAAAACCTGAATCCTCGATTCATCTATCAAGATTATCCTGAACATGTCATACTAAGGGTTTTGGGATCTAATCAAAATCATATAATCTTTTATTAAATTCATCTCCCAACAATTTTTTTGATGATGCCAAAACCTATCTTGTTTACAAACATATAACCTATACTCAGTTTCAGCTTTTTTCCTATTACAAGAAAGGTAAATCTCCAATCAATTTAAAAACATTCAACAAATTTCTTTTTAGTAATGAATCTTTTCTAAAATAGATCATTACTAAATACTTAAATAGATTTCTTATAGCATCATATAGTTTCCCTTTATATATGAGCATATAATCGATCGTAGACATTCAATCGGGCATATCTAAAAAAAAAAAAAAAGATAATGAGGTATTATCTTTGAGCATAAAGATAAAAGTTTCATTGATTGTATGTTATCGCCATAAATTACAATGAACTTTATTTGAAGAAAATAAAGACACAAACATAAAGAATTACAAGTCTTGATCTTGGTCTTGGTCTTTCATCTTACCTTTCGACTCCTCATTCCTTTTCTTCTCACGGACTTTGTCTAATCAGCATATCGATACTCATGCCGATCGAGTTGATTTCTCCGATTTCGGACATCCCGACCCTCGTGTCTCCTTTCTTCATCGACCCTCGAAGTCATTTGACCTATCGAGTCTCGGTCCACTTTATTCTTGATCCTTCAAAGATTCCTTTTTCACTCATGCTATCTCGATTTCCTTCTTGATCCGATCATTCGATCGATTAGATCAATCACTTCTTTAGATCAACATATCGAGAATAGCATCAGTCATCATATCGGGGTTAGCATATCGGGTTTATCATATCCGATCTCGATCACGCGTCGATCTTGATCGATCTCTTTTCATTTATCTTCCGATTTGAAACCTTTTCTTCCGATTTCTTTGGCTTTTAGCTTTTCTTCATTTTCGATTACAGCGGCACCATTCACTCCGAACTCATCTACCTTATCGATTTTGATCGGTCTTGTCCGCGACCTAGTCCGATCTCAATCATTTACTTTTGATTCCGTGAGTTCCCCCAAGTTGAAGTTCCTTTTCAATCGATATAGACCGATATATATCGATTGGTGAAGTTTTCAAGCTAAATTTGATTTTCTTCATTTGATCACTTTTGTATGTAATCGATTTTTTGTTGACCTAATCGATTCTTCTCGATTAAGACAATTCTTGGAAAATATTCTTTGCCGAACTTAGTCTAGAGTAGTAGACTCTCTTCCCTAAGTTGGTGCGATTTGACATGCGAGATATCGCCTAATACACCTCGATATGTCAATCCGCCGTAACTTTATCCAATTATCGGTCGCGTGATTTCTACACGCTTGTCCTTGTGATGCAAATTTTTTAAAAATAGGCTTTGAGAACTCAAATTTGCATCCGCACCCTTGCTTGGCCTCTATAAATTGGACCAATGTTTTACACAACATAACTCATTCACCATACATATCTTCTTCTTAGAATCATGTATCCTGGTGAACCCTTGTTTCCGGTGAGACTTCCGCAAAAACACTTTTACCCCCTTTTTCCATGATTTCATCTACTCAAATCAACTCGTTTCATCCCTTATTGTTGTTTTAAATCATCATCGCAAACGATTTCACATACGATCGTTGTAAAGCTTCTCTTTCACCATGGCGGCGTTTTCATTATTCAGAATCGAGAAGACACTTCTCCTAACCAGATGCACCTTGTGTGTCTATCGTTATGACGTGACTACCATCAACAGACTTAGTCTGAAAATGAACGTGAGTTTGATATACGATCTTGATCAGATAACGGCTGATCTTCCTATATCAAACTCACCCTTTAACAGCTGGAGCGCCCTTTTGCTCCTTCTAGGGTTCCCGGCTTAAAATCCTATTAATGCCGCTCTCACTCCTTTGGAGAGTCCATCGGGTTATGCATAGGATTACCTTTCAAGCCTCCTCCTCTGTTAAGTGGGGAAAATGAGAGCATCAGATTTAAAATCTCTCTCTTTCCTCCTCTTAATCACCCCCCTGTAGATCGGGTTTGGGTTTGGATGAAGGTTTAGGGATATGGCTTAAGGGTTTAGGGTTTAGAGTTATGTATTGACCTCCAGGTTTTCTTGCATTTGTAACTTGTAATGTAACCTGACCTTCGGGTCTTTATCAATGAAAAGTTCTATTATTCCATTGTTGTGTAAAACTTTCTTTTCTTGGTACCACTTGTTGATATCAGATCAGAGATAGGTTTTAAAAAGAAAGATCTGCTCAGGCGAAAACATTGAAAAAGTAATCTTTTGAGCACCTGCTCTGATACCACTTGTTGGTCCCGGTGGGAAAACCTATTTTGAGCGTGCGGAAGCAAGACGTTTGATTTCGGTGCATATAAAATGTAAAAGTGGAAGAGTGCTCCAATTTTTTTTAAACTTTTGAGCTCATGTGTGTGCTTTGCTTATAAACGAATGCGTATGACAAGTATAAACATAAAGCAGTAAACAACACAGCAATATATAGTGGTTCGGACAACCAGTCCTACATCCACTCTCCCTCTCTAGGGAAATTCCTTCAAACGGGACTTATCACCCTCCACGGATTGCTAATAGATATTTACCGAGCTCACACTCGAATCTGGACTTATAACCCCTCTCGGGTTCGCCTCGGGACTTATCACCCTCCACGGGATCGCCTACAGATGTTTAACGAGTTCACACTCCATCGGGACTTATCACCCTCACTCGGGTTTGCCTAACAACTACCTCACTTCACCACTGGGTTTGGGTTTTGGTGTTGTCTCCAACTATGGTGAGATTTTCCCTTACAATGGTTTAGCCTCAATGCTAAGGTTGGGAAAATCTCTCTAAGCTTATGATACATCGTGGGTTGCTTAGATTGGGTTCTAGAACACTCTTTGAATATATTCGTATATCTATAGGCTTGTGTTCTAGGGTGGGAATGCTTTTGGCTATAACACTCTTTGGCTCAGAGCATTGTTGCTATCTTTTTTAGCACTTCCACAATAATCGATAATGAAGGAAGAACTTAGTATTTATAGTGTGGATTTGAATGTTACCGTTGGAGAGAGTCACATTCAAATCCATACTATTCTTTGTAAGTTCGCAGACTTTTTCGGGTTTGGTTGTCTTCCTCTCGTTGGTCCACGCCACCGATTCCATCGGCTATATTCCTCGAACGATTGGTTCCGGAACATTCGGGATATCTTGAGCATTCAAGATGTTATCGAAGTCTTCAAGAATTACTGCGGCCTTCGGTATTTCTTTCGAAGTCTTCGTGTTCTCTGAACCTTCATTTTCTCTCGAGCCTTCGTTTCTCGAAGTCTTCGTGTTCTCAAGATCTCATCGAAGTCTCAAGATCTCGCTTTCTTATCGAAGTCTTCGAAAAAACTAACTCGTTTCTATATCTCCGACTATACAGTGCAGATAATATCCTGAACACTCTAAAACTGAATCCTGATTCATCTATCAAGATTATCCTGAACATGTCATACTCAGGGGTTTTGGGATCTAATCAAAATCATATAATCTTTTATTAAATTCATCTCCCAACACACATGCTTGCATCTTGTATGTAAAACAGGATTCTGAGTGATTGCAATAGCACTATTAATGTCACAGAATATAGGTACGTTTTTAGCTACAATGTTATAATCCCTCAGCTATTGACTAAGTCAGAGTAGTTGGGAGCAACAACTTCCTGCAACCATATATTCTGCTTTAGTAGTAGATGTCGCAACTGATGTCTGCTTCTTTGAAAACCAAGAGATCAGTTTACTACCTAAAAACTGACATGTAAACTGGTATTTAAAATCATCAGTCAGCTAACAGGTATGACTGGTCCTATTACATGTGTTTTGGAACTTTCATCAAAACTCTAAATTTCCCAACAATCATGCTTCAAGGATCTCTTGAAAGAAGAAGTTGATGGTGTATTGGCTAACTCGATTAGCAATACAATCACTGATCAGAGGCAAGCATGCATCCGGGAACTTAAGGATCAGAGGGAGTTTGTCATCTCCCAGATTGAGGCACTGAAAGATCAGTTCAACCAAACATTAACTGGCCTGAATGGCGAATTCAAAAAGGCATATGGTGAAAAGATGTCCCAGGTTGATCAACATCAGATATCTCTCCTCATGGTCACAGAAAAGCTAGAAAAGACAGAGGAGAAGCTTGACAAGTTAATTCTTACATTCTCAACTGCAATTGAAGCTGCCAAAACTGAACTGCTGAGCAAAATTCAAGAACAGTCAGTTCAATCTGCAGGGCTATCTATGCGAGATCTGAATCAAGCCATTGCAGTTAGTTTTGGCTCCCTGACTTCTCACCTTAACTCTCTTTTTGATCAAACCAAAAAGGGGGAAGGACAGGTTGAGAAACCAGCCAACATCATCAGCATAACAGAAGAAATGATTCAAACAGTTGAAGCATACGGGCAAAGACTTGACAATCTCAATTTGTTTGCTGATGAAATTACTGTTAAAATGGAGAAATCAAAAACTAGGAAGATGGCTAGAAAAGCTGGACCTTCAAAGTCTACACCTCTTCCTCCACCAGCTCAGACTCATGCAAAGAGGTTAACTCGGAGTACTGCTGCGCAGATTGAAGCAGACAAAGAACTGACGGTCAAATTGACAAGAGCAGTGAAATGAAGTGGCCCATCTGAGTGAGGCTGAGAGGCTATTTGAGAAACTAGATGAGGCTGAGAGCTTAAAGAAGAAATACACTTCCAGAGAGAAGAAGGGTCTAGCTGGGAAGAAGATTGTTGAACCCCTGATTCCTCCTAAGGTTGAAGACATCATTCCTAAGAATGATAAATATGAAGAAAGGATGAAGAAATGGTTGAGGATAAGGGCAGAATGGCTTCTGGATGCTTTTGTTCTAGAAATAGTACCAACCGAAGAATCTCCAGACGAGGAATTCTTGAACTGGATGGAGAACAAACATCTAATCTTTCTGAAAAATCTGGAATATGATGCTAAGCTAATCAATGCGAAGATCACACATCCTCCATATGATGTGTTGGATTATAAGAAAAAGGAGGATGGATCTTTTGACAGGCTGGCTTTTGAAAGATTTTACTTCGACCTGATGGGAAAAGCCTGCATCACAGATCCGCAGCAAGTGAACGATGTAAAGTGGAAATTATATCGTATCTTCGATATTCCACAGGATCTGTGTGAGATGCCAGAAGGTTATGTTCCTAAAGCTTGAAGATCAGAAGACTGTTTTAGGATCAGTTGAACTTTATGTTTAAAACTTTTCAGATGTAACTTGTAATGACAATTATGTTAAATGAAAAGTTTATTTTACTGATCCTAAGACAAATTCTCATTATCTTCTGATTATCTATTCTTTATCGCTTTATAATTGTATCAACTGTTGTTGGTTTCTCAAATGTTTTGGTTTTATCAAAAAGGGGGAAATTGAGTTTTGATGAAAGTTCCAAAACACTTGTAATAGGACCAGTCAGAACTGTTAGCTGACTGATGATCTAGATATCAGGTTAAGGTGACCAGGTGATAATTATTGTATAAAACAACTGATGTATTAAATAGGTCACATATTGATGGGGAACTCAATATGAATAGGTCGTCTTGAAGAAGGTTAGAAAATCAGATGAATCAGAAGATCAGACCAGCCATATAGTCAGATGATCGGGTGAAGACATGAAGCTGAAGAATGAGAAGACCTGAAGATCAGATGACTAACAGAAGAACAAGACCAGAAAACTTACATCAGGCGAGTCTGCTAGTTGAGCTAAGACAACTTGCATCAGAACACTCAATCAAGTAGACTGATCAATCTTATCTGATCAGTTCAGCTCACACTAGGTGACATCTGATTGTGCACCAAATCATACGTTGTTAAACAGACAAGAAGAATGTCAACCTTAGTTGGTAAAGCAAACACTGAACAAGTGTACATGTTAACCAATGAGATCAAGACACGTATATTGGAGCTGATAATGCGGGATTCGGCGCTGCATAGTCAAACGGCTAGAAAGGACAAACATACATGCCTTTGGCCATGCCGTCCCTGAAGCACGTCATATCAACCTGCTAATCTACCTAAAATAGCCTGAAATTCAAATTTCTCTCCAACGGCTCTTTGATTTCATGGTCTATAAATATGGGATCATCTTCATAGTGAAGACACATAAATTATCATCAAGCTCAAGCTACAGCAATTTCCGCACGAAGAACACAAAATCAAGAAAATTTCTAAGTGTTCATCCTATTGTTCTTAGCATAGAAATCTTATCCTTTAGCTTTAGGCTACACATATACTAGGATAGATTTCCAGTTGGAACACTACATATCTTATACCTAAACTCAAAAGTTAGGTTAAGTTTGTCTTGCAAGATTTCAGACTAGGGTTTCTAGTTTCTGATTTCTGGGATTGGTTGAGTGAGAACTCTTTAAACATCTGTTGTACTGTGTTGGACTAACACATTAAACTAAGTCCAGTTGGTTAAGTTGGTGCCCCTGCTGATAGGGAAGAGTGGACGTAGGGCTGGTTGTCCGAACCACTATAAAAATCTTGTGTGCTTTATCTGATTTACCTGCTTTACACTATAGCACACTACCTGATTTGATATTGCATACATATTCTGAGTCTGGATCAGTTTTGCATCAAGCAACTGATATGATCAGCTTGACACTTTGTCGTCTGAATAAAACACAGATAAGCAGAAAATTGATTCTACAAAACTGGTTTTTCACACGGGTTAAAACTTAGCTTCCGCACATCAGTTAAACTGATAGACACCAAACTTATCTGCCCTCAAGCGATCAGTAAGTTGGATATCAGTCCAAACTGATCCACACGTACTCTGATCAGGCATACTTGCTATCACACCTGATCTTGCACAAAAACATTTTCAGAAGTCTATTCACCCCTCCCCTTTAGACTTCTACCCTCACAAAAACCCGTTCAGGACCTACATTATACTTGTTGCATTATTGATATGATGTTCTTAATATATAAAATAAACGACTCAAACTTAGTAATCATGAAAACCCGACTTACTTATGGCATTATAGGCTTGGTCATGCAAATGAGAATAGAATTGCAATGTTAAGAAAGTTAGACTACTTAACCCCATTCGACTTTGAGTCTTATGGAAATTGTGAATCTTGTCTCAAGGGCAAAATGACCAACAAACCCTTCTCTGGGAAAGGGGTTCATGCCAAAGAAGTTCTAGAATTGATCCACAGTGATGTCAATGGACCATTGGCCACTCTAGCTAGGGGTCACTTTGCCTACTTCATCACTTTTACTGACGATTTCTCAAGATATGGATATATGTATCTTATAAAGCACAAATCCGAATCTTTTGAGAAATTCAAGGAGTTCAAAGCTGAAGTAGAAAAACAACTTGGTAAGAGTATCAAGACTCTTCGATCGGATCGAGGAGGTGAATACCTTAGCCATGAGTTCATGGATTACTTAAAGTTACATGGAATTCAATCACAATGGACTCCTCTGGGAACACCGCAAATGAACGGAGTGTTCGAGAGGAGAAATCGAACCTTGTTGGACATGGTAAGGTCCATGATGAGCTTTTCCTCCCTTCCGACATTCTATGGGGATACGCGTTACAAACCTCAGTTTACATTCTGAATAGGATTCCATCCAAATCAGTTGAGCATACACCATATGAATTATGGTGTGGCAAGAAGCCAACTTTTTCACATATCAAAACATGGGGTGCCCCGCAATTGTGAAAAAGATGCTCACTGATAAGTTGAAATCCAAAGGTGAAAAGGGTTACCTTGTGGGATATCCTAAGGAAACGAGAGGATATTATGTCTATCTACCTGAGAAACAAACAATAATTGTTTCTAGGCAGGCCAGGTTCCTCGAAGAAGACTATGTCTTTAAGGAACAAGGTCGTAAGATGGCTTAAAACTTGAATAAATTCAAGAACCATAGGATAACCAGGAGACTGATATCTTGTCAAAGAAACGTGACAAGGAATCAGTGGGAGCATTCAGCAGCTCTCATGGTGGAAGTTTATCACTTAGTGATCCTCTTTCAGCCAGTGGGAGCGTAATTGGAGTTGCATTGCCTTTGCAACAAACTCCAAGTGGGCTGAATGAGAACAACATAGTTCAAACTCCCACCCAAGAGGCATCTGAAAGTGTTGCTCTTGAGGCCTCTCCGGACATTGATGAAATCGATGCACCACGAAATTTTCACGATCAAAATGTACAACCTGCACAACCACTGCTCCGTAAGTCTACCAGGATTCGTAATCCGCCCACTAGATATTATGGTTTCCTCTTAGAGGAACATGATGATGTGGAGATCCCAAATAAAGACGATCCCAGAACTTACACTGAGGCAACATTAGACGTTGACTCAGAGAAGTGGCATGAAGCCATGAAATCTGAGATGGACTCGATGTACACAAATCAAGTCTGGGACTTGGTTGAATTGCCAAAAGGGGTCAAACCCATAGGTTGCAAATGGGTCTACAAACGTAAGACTGATGAAAACGGCGAGGTACAAACCTACAAGGCTAGGTTGGTGGCAAAAGGTTATAGTCAACGCGAAGGCATTGACTATGATGAGACTTTCTCACCTGTTGCCAAAATCAAGTCCATTCGAATTTTACTTGCAGTAGCAGCACATCTAGATTATGAGATTTGACAGAAGGATGTCAAAACAGCCTTCCTAAATGGCAACATTGATAAGGAGGTGTTTATGACTTAACCGGAAGGTTTTGTATCTAAGTCAAAGTCTAATCTTGTGTGCAAGCTCAAACGGTCCATTTATGGATTAAAGCAAGCTTCTAGGAGTTGGAATATCCGATTTGATAAAGCTGTCAAATCGTTTGACTTCATCAGAAATTCGGAAGATCCATGTGTTTATCGTAAGTGTAGTGTGTATGTCGATGATATACTGATTATGGGAAACAACATTCCTCTTATGCAGTCGGTTAAAGATTGGCTATCAAGGACCTTCATGATGAAGGATCTTGGTGAGGCCTGCTACATCTTAGGGATCAAGATCCATAGGGATAGATCCAAGAGGATGTTGGGGCTGTCACAGTCAACCTACGTAGATAAGGTGTTGAAGTGATTTGCGATGGAGAACTCTAAGAGAGGTTCTCTACCGGCGTGTCATGGGATAAAGTTGTGTAAGAAGGATTGTCCTTCTACGGAAGCTGATATCCAGCGCATGAAGGATATACCATATACATCTACAATTGGATCCATCATGTACACCATGACTTGCACAAGGCCAGATGTGGCCTTCGCTGTTAGCACCACTGGTAGATACCAGCAGAATCCAGGTGAACCTCATTGGATTGTTGTCAAGAACATTCTTAAGTACCTTAGACGTACCAAAGATTGCTTCTTGGTCTACGGAGGACAGTCAAAGCTAGTTGCAACTGGCTATGCTGATGCAAGTTTCCAATCCGACTGTGATGATTACAAGTCACAGTCGGGTTATGTTTACGTTCTCAATGGTGGGCGGTTAGTTGGAATAGTTCCAAACAAGATATTACCGCGGATTCAACAACCAAAGCTGAGTACATTGTTGCGGCAGAGGTTGCCAAGGAAGTTGTCTGGATAAAACAGTTCTTAAGTGAACTAGGGGTAATTCCGAGTGCCAGTAGTCCAATAAAGTTGTATTGTGACAATACTGGTGCGATTGCGCAAGCTAAGGAATCGAGATCCAATAACAGAAATAAGCATGTACCGAGGTGTTATCACTTGATAAGAGAGATAACCGCTAGAGGAGAGATAGAGTTAGAACTGTCCTCATGGAGGATAACCTAGCTGATCCTTTCACCAAGGCTTTGAGTGTTCATGTACACACTAGACATTTTGATGGTCTAGGAGTTAGACATGTAGGTGATTGGCTCTAGTTCAAGTGGGAGATTGTTAGTGTTAGTGTCCTAGAGACAATCCATTGTAAGGACATAATGCTCAGATAATATTCAGTATTGATTTAATATTATTGTTTATTTAATATTAAATATATGGTGTTTCACTCATTAGAATATTATGTTTGATTGTTTGAATTTGTTCTTATCTGTGTTCCCTTGAGTCATTGTTGTCATTGAGTGAGTGAAAACTCAGACCTAAGCATGATTCTCAAATATCCCCAATCAAGGATCATCGAGAATGGGATATTGATGATGCAATGGAGATTGGTGTGCGATCTACATCATACTCTTGGAGAGTGTAATGAGATCTCACTTACTACGAGATACTAGGTATCTCATGATGGATGCACAAATACCTTAGAGGGTATTGGTATACCCATCCGAGAAACCGTTTAATGTAGTTCCACTATATGTTTCTATGGGTGTCTCGGTTAGTAAGAGCGATGCGATACTCCTTTGACTTGAGGTCAATACGCACGACATGTGTGGAGTGATGAACTTTGACCATGATCGACGCTTGCACCCTTCCATGGGTAGATATGGCTTGAATTGGGTTCATCACGAAGTGCATGTGCGTGGTAGTTGAGCTAAAAAAATGATTCATTCCTCAAAGTGGATTTAGAGAGAATACTCATCTTCTCATTATAATTGGATCAAAGTCATTGGCCAATGCACGTCAACTTGGACTTTGTGGCCAAGTGTGACATGAATGATCAATTAGCGATTAGAGATAAATTGATTAAGTTATTTGAATAGACACTTCATCATGTTCAAGTCTTAATCGAGTATTCGTGAATGAAAGGAGGAAATCGTAATAATCCATGTTTCAGTTACAGGTAGTTGTGCGTTTCCTCGCAACGTACCTCATATATTGAGAATGTCTGATTTATTGTCTAGGGTTTAATTAAGACCGTTAGTTTGACTAATCGCTCAATATATGAGGGCCTATGGGTCACACAACAAGTAATGGTTATTTTCTAATTATAGTTGGTTGATTAAATGTTAAATTAGATTTAATATTTGATTTATGGAGAAGTAATTAATAATAGATTAATTTGGAATTAATTATTATTAATGTTTAATTCAATTGGATTTAATTAAATAAGAATTCTCAATAATAATATTTGGAATATTATTGTAGGATTTAATATATATGGAAATAAATCGTAGAGATTTGTCATATATGGAATTTAAATCCGTAGAGATTTTATATGTGGGAATAAATCTAAGAGATTTATTTAAATAAAGATTGGGGATTTTATTTCCTAATCAGGTTAGCTTGAGATTTAAGCTAGACCTCTCATATATATATGAGCTCTTGGGAATTCATAATACGTGAATTCATATTTCTCCATAAAATCTCTAAGTTAGAATTTTCCTAGCAAATTCATCTCGGGGATTCAACGCTGGCAGATATGTGCAAGTTAGTAAACGACTGTTACGTGGATACCATAGTAGAGGAATTCGTGTACGAATTGCTGTAAGAATTATGTTTACGTTTACTTGTATTGAATTATGCAATTAATTGTTCGTTGTTGGTGAACTGTTTATTTCCGCTGCGCATGTATTACGTGTTTACGTGCCTCTAAATTCCAACAGACATGCTCTCCATGAAGATGGCGGGGGGAATGCCCATAAGGGAGCACGTTCTCCAGATGAAGGCTCACCTAAATAAACTTGAGATCCTTGGCGCTGAATATGATATCGAGACCCAAATCGATTTCATACTCCATTCCTTGCCAAAAATCTTCGAGCAGTTCAGGCTCAACTACCAAATGAACAATCAGAAGTTCAAACTGCCTGATCTGCTACAAGCTTTAGTCTCGGCAGAGAGAATATTAGGAGAGAGCAGCCAAGCCTTGGCGACAAAGGGTCCATCTTCTTCTTCTAGGCCAAGAGGGGGTAAGAAGAAGAAGAAGGCAAAAAGCCAATTTTGGGAGATGAATTTAATAAAGATTTTGATTAGATCCCAAAACCCCTGAGTATGACATGTATCAGGACATCTTGATGGTATAGAATCAGGATCAAGTTTCAATAGAAACTAGGAATCAGGATTATTTGTACCATGTATAGTCAGCAATATATAGATCAGGGAATTTTAGTATACTGAAGAATCAGAAGTATCCTGAAGACTCAGAAGACTTAGAAGAATCCTGAAAACCAGAAGACCCTGAAGACTCAGGAGGATCCTGAGAAACCAAACGATCCTGAAGACTGTTTTGTACTGGTCAAAGGACCCTGAACCACTATCTTAATGAAATAGTGTTATGTTCATTCCTAGTACAAACAAACAGAATGTTAGACATTTGTGGACATTAAGGAACATATCAGCTCAGAAAGGTCAACTTAAATAGAGCCGTTTTATTTGTCTCTGCTCAAAGAAAGATTTTGACCAATGAGGAGCCAACAACAACGTACTCTACTGACACTGAAAGCGACATCTCACTGAAGAAATGTCAGACTGATATCTTCCAGTTCACAGAAATTGGTGATTGGCTACATGGCTGCATATTTCCTAAAACATGCAAGGGTGTGTTCAAACCCTCAAAATAGTCGTTCATCAATAACCAGAAGAGGAAACTCTTGATGCTATCTCTTCCAACGGATTGTTTTTCAAAGAGTGACCATTGGAGAAGTTGCCTATAAATATCAGTGACCTTCACCATTGAAAGGTTACGGGAAATAAAAGCAACTCCAGAGCTCATTCGTATTCTTGCAAATTGAAGCACTCGAAAAACCTAAGATTTCCCAAGTGTTTCACTTTGAAGAGAGCTCATTACACTAAGCCTAGATTTGATAGATATATCCAAAGCTTAGTAGAGATATCCTAGTTTTTGCATTTGTTCTTATTGTAAAGGATATCTCACCCTAGTTGGAAACCAACCAAACCCAAACCCTTTGATAAGGTAGTTTAAGTGTGTGTGAATTGTTGGTGAGTAAGACTTGTAAAGAGTGAGTAAGTTGCATTTAAATTCAGCCAGAAAGCTCTAGAGGAGAAGTTAGTAAGCTACTTGTGGTAGTCTGAAAACTTGTGTGTGTTGAGTTAGTAAGCTGCAGTGAGTCAGCCAGAAAACTCAAGGAAGAAAAGTTAGTAAGCTGCAGTGAGTCAGCCTGAAAGCTTTAGGAGAAGTGTGTTAAGGAATTTCTCTGCATATCAAAGAGAGTGGATGTAGGAGCTTGAGTCTCTGAACCACTATAATTTGCTGTGTTGTTTGCTTTCTGTTTTGCATTCTATCTGCTGCATATTTTCACATAAAGCATATTGTTTTCTTGATACTCAGTTGGAATCAATCCACTGAATGTGCATTAACTGATTCACAGCCTTAACCACTGTTTTATTAAAGGAAGAAGATTTTCAGCAAGTTAAAACGAGTATAAACTTAGGGCCAACCATTCCGCACTCTTGATTAGCTAGAACGGATAGTTACCAAACTTAATCAACTCTACTGAGTATTCAGTAAGATAATTATCTGATCCAAGCTTCTCAGGATCTCTGATAAACTCAGGATCAGTTGGGCTAATCTGAAGCTTCTGAAAGCTGCTCAGGATCACTGTCTCAGTAGACTTTGACTCAGGGCAATTTGTGCTTCTCAGGGAAAAATTCTCAGGACATCCTGACCCATCTGATCTCAGTGAAGAAAAGTTTTAAAAATCACTGAACACGTGTATTCCCCCCCATACACGTGTAAGACTCGTTTTGCACCAGGACCAACAAGTGGTATCAGAGCAGTGGTTCATTTTGACCACTTTCTTTGGTAGACATAGTCTTATTTGCTGAAAGACTTTGGTGGTCTACTGAATAGATCTTACTGCTAATATCTTACAAGTCTCATTCATCATGCCTTCTAAGAAACTTCCTACGTTCTCTGTTGAGAGCTATGACCTATGGAGATTGAGAATGCAGGCACATCTGTATTCTAAGCATGAAAGAATGTGGAGAGTGATTTCTGAAGGACCATTCAAATACACTGTTGTGAATCCCAGAATTACTGATACTGAGAGGAATGATCCCAGAGATGAATTTCCAAAACCTGATGACCAACTTACTCCTGATGAGAGAAAGTTAGTCAATTTGGACTACATTGCTAAAGATACTCTATACAGCACTATTGATGATGGTGTTATGGGGATGATTTCTCACTGTGAAACTGCCAAAGAAATATGGGACACGCTTGCTATCATGTGTCAAGGCACATATCATATTAAAGAAAACAAACTTTCTGTTGCTATTGAAAAGTTTGATAGCTTTGAAATGGAAGATGGTGAATCCATTGACAAACTGGAAGTCAGGTTCACTAGCATTATGAATGATCTGAATGCTCTTGGGAAAAGATACCCACAGAGAGAAGTGTCACTGAAAATTCTTAGAGGATTATCTAAGAAATGGGATATACATGTTGTGGTGATTGAAAACACCAAAAACATTGATTATATGCCATATCAACAAGTTTTCTCTGAACTGAAAGCTTATGAATTTGTGATTGACAAGAAAACTAAGAAATCTGACATCAAAGATGATTCTTCATCTAGCAAGAATGTGGTTTTCAAAGTTAAAGAGAAATCCTGTAAAGCTAGAGAGTCTGATAACTCACTTGCCAAAAATCAGGATGAGCAAGAGGATAAGCTAGTACTGTTGGCAAGGAGGTTTGAAAGACTTAATAGCAGATATGGAAAATACAAGAAATATTACAGGAACAACAGGTACAAAAACATGAATAACTCAGAAGCTGAGGACAGATCCACTGAGAAAAGGAAGGACCACAAAGCTGAAGGTTCCTCATCCAGAAAGAAGGACTCCAAGACCAAGGAGAAAAGTGATCAGGATGATGATACCAACAGATGCTATAACTGCCAAAAGAAGGGTCACTTCCAGTATGATTGTCCTGAGCTGAGTGCCAAAGAAAGAAAGGAGAGACAAGCCAAGAGAGACATAAAGATCTCCAGCAAGAAGGCTATGATTGCTGAAGAAGAAGAACAATCTGAAGAAGGATCCAGTTCTTCAGATGAGATATTCTCAGATAGTGATAGTGATGATATTTGCCTTGTTGCTATGGAGGAGGTAAATTCTTCTATCTCTGTTGTTGCTCCTACACAAGCACCTGAGTTTTCAAGTTCATTTATAACCAGCAACTTTTACCTGATGGATTCTTTTGAGAATCTTATGAAGGACTATTCTGTTTTACAAGAACTGCTCACAGAAACTCAAGAGCAGAATAAGGAACTGATTGCTGAAAACCTGAGGTGGAAAGACTCTAATACTGCTGATATCACCTCTCAATTGATGAGAACTACTGATGAACTAGATGTTCTGAAAGTACAACTCTCAGAAAAAGAGAAAGTGATAGAGACCCTGAATGGAAAATTAGAGAAATCCACTGAGGAGAATCAGTTTATCAGAACTGAGTTCAATGACCTCTTTGAGAAGCATGAAACTCTAAAGAAAAGTGAGGATAGTGCACAGAGAAAGTTAGCTCTATTGAATTCTGCATCTAAAGTAATAGATGAAATTCAGAGTTTTCAAAGACCTGCAACTATAAAGGCTGGATTGGGATATAATCCAGGGGGAACCTCACAAGGTCTTCTGAATGCTGCTTCTTCAAGTAGCACTAAGACTGTCTTTGTTAAACTGGTGGCATGTACTAATCTTCTCACTGAAGAACAACCCCGAGTTTTAGACTAGGGTAAAGGACCTATGGTTTCAGAAAAACTGAAGGTTCAGGTAAGAAAACCCAAACCTCAGGAAAAGGCTAGAAAACCTGAACACTCAGTAGGAAATTTTCAGGCCAGTACTTCTAAGCCTCAGGCTAAGAATACCAACCTGAAGAGATCTGTAATGAACCATCAGAGGAATTTTCAGAAGAGAAACACTCAGCAGAGCTATTCTCAACCGAAAAGACCAAGTCCTCAGATTACTGAAAGACCACAATTTCAGTACAGGCAACCTAAACCCACTTGCCTAAGGGTAAAGGTTTCCTGAGCCCAAGTCAGCAGAGACAGAGACCAGGTGCACCAAAGCCAAGGCAATGGAACAAAAGGTCTAAACCCAAGAAGAACTCTAAGGCATATGTTCATACTAAGGCTGGCACTCATACACAGGGTACTTCCAAGGCACCTAGGGTGGTGAATGTGTATGTAGATGTTTATGGGAGAAAAATTAGTCACTCTAAAGTAATTAGAGTTATCAGGCAGATTTGGGTTCCAAAAGGTACAGTTAACCTGGTAGGACCCTGCACCAAATGGGTACCTAAGTCCTGATATATTTATCAGGTGAAGAAAAAGGGCACTGAGCTGAATGAAGACAACATAGCCCTGATGAGTGGAAATGAATTGGCTTCTACTGCATGGTATCTGGATAGTGGATGTTCAAGACATATGACAGAATATAAACAATTACTCACTGACTATGTTGAGCAAAAAGGCCCTCAGATTACATTTGGAGACAATTCCAAAGGACAGACTGAAGGATATGGAACTCTTGAAGTTGATTATGTTCATATCTGTGGTGTTTCATATGTTTCTGGTTTAAAGCATAACTTGCTTTCAATCAGTCAATTCTGTGACAAAGGATTCAGTGTTGAATTCTCAAAAGAACTTATGTTATGTGAAAGGTAATGCTTCACAACAAACATTACTGACTGGTACTAGAAAATGAAATGTGTATCTTGCTGACTGGAAATTATCTCCTAAAGATACATGTTTGGTTGCAAAAAGCTCTACTGATACCAGTTGGCTGTGGCATAAAAGGCTGAATCACTTAAACTTCAAAACTCTGAACAAACTTGCAAGATTAGCACTTGTGAGGGGGTTACCCAATGAAGTGTTCAGTAAAGATGATGTATGTGATGCCTGTCAGAAAGGAAAACAAATCAGAGCATCATTAAAAAGCAAAGTAGAAATCTCTACTGACAGAATACTACAATTGTTACATATGGATCTCTTTGGTCCAGTGACACCTGTAGCACTAATAGTAGGAAATATACACTTGTGGTAGTTGATGACTACTCTAGATACACATGGGTCATATTCTTACTCAGTAAGAAAGAAACTCAGACAAAACTGCCAGAATTACTGAAAAGACTCAATACTGAAAAGAACCTGAGTGTGGTCAAAATCAGATCAGATAAAGACACTGAATTTACCAACCATATTATATCTGATTATTGTGCAGCAAATGGAATAGCTCATGAAACATCAGCTGCAAGAACCCCACAACAAAATGGTGTTGCTGAAAGAAGAAATAGGACTCTGAAAGAAGCTGCAAGAACAATGATTGTTGAAGCTGACATTCCTAAAAGATTTTGGGCTGAAGCTATCAACACTGCATGCTACTCTCAGAATAGATCCATGGTGACCAAGAATCAAGGCAAAACACCTTATGAGTTGTGGAATGAAAGGAAGCCTCTTGTTTCTTTCTTTCGTGTGTTTGGTTGCAAGTGTTTCATACACAATAATGGTAAAGAACAGTTGAAAACTTTTGATAGCAAAGCTGATGAAGGAATATTCTTAGGATATTCTGAAGTCAGTAAAGCCTTCAGAGTTTACAACTGTAGGACTCTTATTGTGAAAGAAACACCTCATGTTGTTTTTTATGAATCTACTTGTGTTCAGAAGAAACAGGAACATGACTCAGGAGAACTGACCAAGAGAATCACCAGACTTAGCCTAAAAATGAATGATAAAACATCGTTTGAGCCTGAAAAGAAGAAGTCAATCACTTTCTATGAATGGAGTGAATCAGACTCAGACAAAGAAGCTCAGGATGGAAATACTCAGGATGGTGGGACTCAGGATGAAAATTCTCCACTGAAGGAAAGTCAACACACTGAAGCTAATCAATCTGAACATACACCAGTTCAGACTCAGGTATGTAATGCCAATGAAGATGTGGTCACAGCTGAGGCAAACTCTGAATCTATCAACCAAGGGGGAACAAATGTCTCTGACAATGTTCTGAATGGAATTTCCTCTGAGGAAGATGATTCACTCTCTCCTTTTCTGTTGTTCCCTGAGTTTGATGAATTACCTGAACCTAACATTTCTGATGTTGAGGACACTACTGAAGGAGGAACATCATGTTGGGGAATGAGTTGCACAGATCTATTCGGGGTGAATATTTAAATACAAATTTAATTCATTAATTATTACTAGCATGAATTAATCCTATATTAATTCAAATAATAATTGCAACAACATATCATGCATATAAAAAGCCACGTAAAACCTACGCATGCGGAATCTAAAGGTTTATGTGAACGTACCTCTCGGGATGGCAGTGAATTCGGTTGGACGGACTAACCAAAAGGACTTCTCAAGTATTCCCTTAGCCCTTGCTCGACAATCCGGTGGAAGGATACTCGCGAACAATTAACAAAAGGAAAAAATAAACTTTGTTGCACCACTTTCGTGGATTTGCTAATTTTTCCTGCACATGGAATTGTACTTGGGAATGAACTAATCATCCCCTATTTATAGGAGAGGAGGGGTCGAAAATCTTGTAGAAAAAGAATTTGGGAAAAGACTTTTCTTGGTCACCAAGAAATCTTGAATATATCTTCTATATTCTTTTTTCCATAATTAAAATATTCCACAAAAATCCCACCTCCTCTAATATTATGGAATTTTAGAAAATAATGCCTTGCAAGATTCTAAGATTTGGATCTTCTTGAATTTATGAGATACTCTTGTATTTCAAGAAATACATATCTTCCATAATATCTTTTCAAGAAAATCAAGAAAATCTTTCTTGCCCATTATCTTCAAATTTTCGAAATTTCTATATAGATAACCAAGTGGGAGATTTCTTGAATTTAATGAGATAATCTTGTATTCCAAGAATACATATCTTTATTCCATAACAAAATTCAAAGAAAATCTTTCTCCCTCTTTTATCCATAAATTTCGAAATTTTAGGGAAAAATTAAGCAAAAATATTTATTTTATTTTAATCACCTTTTCAGTTATTGGACTATTTGTTGGGCTACTCAGGGGGCCTTTAGGAGAATTAAGATTGGACCTTCCAATGGACCTTGAATATCTAATATTGAGCCACAATATAATTCAAGCCCATAAATATTAATTAATCCCACTACATAATTAATATTGCCTTTGTCCATCTTAACCCATATTACGATCAATATGGCTCCGGTCATTATTTCCGTGTTTAAGATTATCTAGCCCATTAATTAATTCAAGCCCTTTGAAATAGCTTTCGATTAATTAATATTTTTGTCCTTGGTCGAGGAACGGTTCAACATTATTATCCATACCGGAAACTAATTCCACTTGCAAGATTTGGTATGATAAAACTTATGAACCTCCCAAGGGGGCAAATCAAAAAGCGCATTCTTGCACACGATTCTACTTATTAAATCTTAGCAATCACATGTGACCAATAATATTGCCCAAGATAAAAAGTATTAAATCTCTCTGATTCGCTACCCATGATAAGTCAAAGCAATAGTTACCAATCCCACGTGATCCTATTT
This sequence comes from Stenogyne calaminthoides, assembly GCA_037126765.1. Taxonomy (NCBI): domain Eukaryota; kingdom Viridiplantae; phylum Streptophyta; class Magnoliopsida; order Lamiales; family Lamiaceae; genus Stenogyne; species Stenogyne calaminthoides. The sequence continues at coordinate 24,104,257 of JBBCBC010000012.1, forward strand.
AAGGGACGAAGGTTAAGAAACAACGAACCAATCGAGGTCTAATTCTTCCTTGTTCGATCAAGAATTTATCCTCCTCAGAGGTCCTATTCAAAGCAGATCGGTCATGCACTAGTGTAATCTCTTGGTCAAGACAAACCAATCTGAGCCTTACACCTCAACCTTTCATGATGGGTTGTTCATTTCCATCTAGGTCATGAATGGCGTACTTTTAGTTACAAGGGACTGTTAATTTAATCTTCTGTGATCTGGTATCACTAAATTAACTACAATGTAACATGTACGAATTATTGAACAGTTATGCAGTAAATATATGTAACATTCAATTATATTTAAAGCATCAGTGATAAATAATTTATTTCAGTAAATAAGTCTGAAAATTCAGTTTCGATTATACAAAGTAAAAGCATACTTTCCAGTATAATCCCAACAATCTCCCACTTATACTCAAAGTCTGCTTTTAAGTATACTACAACATGTCTCGTGTAGTTCGTGACATCTAATGTCACCTACAAGAACCTAATAATTTCTCCCACTTATACTCAAAGCAGATTGGCAACGGTCTTGACACCCATTCCACTCACATGTCTCTCGAATGTATTCAGATCGAGGCTTTGTGAATGGATCTGCTTAGGTCGTCATCGACGCTTTATCTTTGCCACATCTATATCTCCTCTCTTAACGATTTCTCGATATGATGTCTTTCCTTTAATGTGTTTGTTTGACTTCGTGGACTCTTGGTTCTCTTGAATTTGCAAATCCCCAGCGAGATATTGCTAGACAAATTGAGAACACCATCCAAGTCCACTAAGAAGGTGTCTAGAGCCCAATCGGTTCTTTTCACTTTGCTTCTCAGCGACTACTTACCCGACTTCCACGGTTGAGTCAGTGATGCATTTCTGCTTCACACTCGTCCATTTGATGGCTACACTTCCCAAATAGAAACACACTAACTGAGGCAGATAATTTATGGAATCTAAGTCTGATTGGAAATCTGAGTCCGTGTAGCCGATGGGGATTGGAGTATCTGACAGATAAATCAACATTCTATCCCAAGTTCTTTTCAGACACTTCAGAATGTTTTTAAATGTCGTCCAATGTGCTTTCCCTGGGTTACTTTGATATCTTGCTACCATGCCTACGGCAAAGCAGATATCCAGTCTCGTACACAGCAATGCATACATAAGGTTTTCGACAGTCGAAGCACAAGGAATACCTTTCATGTCATCTATCTCCTTTTCGTCTTAGGGAACAATTTCTTGGATAGATGGATTCCAAGTCTGAAAGGTACGAATCCTTTCTTGGAATCTTGCATGCTGAAGTGTTTCAAGACAGTGTCCATGTATGAAACTTACGATAACCCGATCATCCTTTTCTTGCGATCTCGAGTTATCTTGATCCCAAGGATGTGTCCGGCTTTCCCTAAGTCTTTCATATCAAACTATTTTGAAAACCATGCCCTTACGTCTGATCACACCTTCACATCGTTCCCGATGATCACAATGTCATCTACGTATAGTACTAAGAATACCAATGCAGTTCTGATACGCTTTTTATACACACAACTTTCAAACTTGTTTGATCAAACCCATAAGACTTTATTACATGATCAAAACTTTGGTTCCAAGATCTGGATGCCTGTTTGAGTCCGTAAATGGACCTCTTGAGCTTACAAAACTTGGTGTTCTTGGCCTGTTTCAATGAAGCCTTGGGGTTGTTGCATATGGATCTCTTCATCAAGACTTCCGTTAAGGAAAGCTGTCTTGACATCCATTTGTCAGATTTCAAAGTCAAAATGCGCAGCAATCGATAAGAGAATACGGATGGACTTAAGCATGGCTACGGGCGAAAAAGTTTCCTCATAATCGATCCCTTCTTTCTGAGTGTAACCTTTCGCCACTAGTCTTGCTTTAAAGGTTTCAACCTTCCCGTCCGGTCCTCTTTTCCTCTTATATACCCAATTGCTTCTAATGGGTTTGACCCCATTAAGCGGTTCGACTAGCTCCCACACTCTATTATGAAACATAGAACCCATTTCGGCTTTCATTGTTGTTTGCCAAGAATCTGCATCCTTATCTTGGAGTGCCTCGTCATATGTCCATGGGTCTGATTCGTCTTGTCCGGGAATCAAGTCCGAGGACTCTCCTATTCCCATGAATGTCTCGGGCTGTCTAACAACCCTCCCACTACGACGAGGCTCCGGTTGTGAAAACGTATCGTTTGGTATGTCATCTAGTACAGTTGGCACTGAGGTTTGCCCTCTAAGCTCATTTAAGGTAATCTCACTTCTGGGTTTTCTTTGGTTCATATAGTCTTCTTTCAAAAATCTAAAGTGGGTGCTAATGACCACCTTTTGATCTTTGGGACTATAGAACATACACCCTTTTGTTCCCTCGGGGTATCCTACAAACAACCTTAATTCTGATCGAGGATCCAATTTACCGGCTTCCTTGTCCAATACGTAGGCCAGACACCCCCTAATTCTCATGTGTCTCATACTAGGCTTGCGCCCGGTCCACAATTCTTTGGGAGTTTTGGGAACCGATTTGGATAGCACCAAGTTCAGAATGTAAGTCGCTGTTTCCAAGGTATGACCCCAGAACGACTCGGGAAGATCCGCATAACTCATCATTGATCTAACCATTTCCAAAAGAATTATGTTTCTTCGTTCCGGGTGCAGTGAGCTGGGATACAATTCCTTCATCAGATAAGTAGTTCAAAAATTCATTACTGAGGTATTCGCCTCCACGATCAGATCGTAGAGACTTGATACGTTTTTCCTTATGATTCTCTGTTTGAGACTTAAATTCTTAGAATTTCTCAAAAGGGCTCAGATTCATGCTTCATAAGGAAAATGTACCTTGAGTAATCATCAATAAAATTACTCATAACCTCCTCTTGCTTTGGTTGACATTGGACTACATACATCTATGTGAACGATCTCTAACACTTCCTTAGCCCTATTCCCCTTGGCTCCAAATGCCCTCTTGGTCATATCACCCTCCAAACATGATTCGCGGGTTGGAATCGGTTCAACTTGGAGAAGCCCTAGTGAACTGTCTCTTACCAACCTTTGGATCCTCTTTGGATTTATATGACCCAATCTTAGATGCTAAAGAAGTGTCTCGTTCACGTCTGATGAACGTTTTCTTTTCTCGGAAACAGTTGATGTGTTATAGGATACATTTCGTGAGTGGTGTGCAGAGTTAATTGTATAGAGATTTTCCATCAATGTCTTGTAATAGATACACTCATCATTTCAAAAATGATGTCATTCTTATTAGAAGAAACTTAGTGTCCTTTAATCGAATTTTAGAAACTGGAAGTGAATTCTTTCTAAAAGTGGGAACATAAAGATAATCTCAAAAAACTTTATCTTCAAAAGATAGGTGCACTTCTCCCACTGCTTTAACTGCAACTCATGTAGCATTGCAATGTCTCGCTACTTTGCGTAGTATTGCAATAATCGTTATTATCGTAGCATTGCAATATCCGCCACTTACGTAGCATTGCAATGTCTTCTACTTTAAATAACGTTGCTCAAAGCGTGATGAGGATCTCACTCCCCACTAAGTTTCCGGATCATTTAGAACCCGTGAAGCCAACATGATTAGTGGATCTCGTATCAACCACCCATTAATGAGAAGTATATCGCCGCTAAACAAGTTTCAACAACTAGTGCGTGAGAATTACCTTTCTTTCCATCCCTTTTGGGGTTGGAACCGCAAAACCTCCATTGTCCTCTCTTAAGATCTTAAGCACTTCCTCTTTGGATTTTCCTTGACACAACAAGCATTCCTCATCTTACCATTGCCCTTGGCAACAAATTGAGTTTTATTGCTTATGGCCTTTTGGTCCTCTTCTTTATCTTGCCTCCTTTGGCCTAGAAGATGAAGACAGACCACTTACCGTCAAAGCTTGAGTTTGGTGCCTTATCAACATTTCGCCGAGACCAAAAAGCTTGCAACAAATTAGCTAGCGAGGCCAAAATGCTCAAAAAACTTTTTGGGAGAGAGAAGTACCAAATTCATCGAGTCACCAGATCATAATCTGACTTCGAATCTCAAGTTTGTTGGGATGGGCCATCTATTTTGAGGACGTAATCCCTTACGAGTTTGCCCTCCACCATTTTCAGCGACGACATCTCTCATGCAAGGTGATCTGACGAGTCCCGCATGTTTTGACTCGTCAGTTGGCTCATCTGATTTTGGTGTGTCAAGAATCCACTTGTGCTTTTTGTGCGCTTAGGACAATTATAATTTTTCGTTTCCAATCAATATAGTTTCCATACATATTGTATTGACTTTAAGTATAATAACAGTGGATTAAAAGGTAACGACATGTTGAACTGAAATAAACAACTATATGCAATAGCACAAGTATATCACAAGGTTCGATCACATGCTTCATATTAAAATCTCAAAAAAAATATGAACATGCATCAACCAACATCTCAAAACAGTTTAAATAAGCCACGTAGGGTGGGTCATTATTTAAACACATTCAAGCAAAAAGTTACAAACAAGAACAAGTTACAAACCTTTAATATCCAGATTAATAGTTGGCTCCCCAATTTTTGACCAATATAAAATTGACAGGGGACTTCGGGGAAGTATATGCATATCAATTTTATACCTAAGTAATAACCATGATTAAATACAGGATTACTATTTCGCTTTGATCGAGCCTCGTGAGGAGGGTCATCGTCGCCACTAGTAATAACCCACAATCATCCATTTGGAATTCATTCATTTGAAACCTATCTTTTGACCGTCCCGTGGGGGGAATTTCTCCAAAAGAATTCACAAATAAATAAATCATGGAGGTCAAAATTAATTCAATTTTATTATCCGGAATAAAATTGTCAATTAATTATTTAAACATACTTAGTAATTTTGAAGGTGAGATTTTTCCATTTGGCAACCCTCATGCAAACACATTTAAACAAATTAAATAAAGCATAAGATAGCACAAATAAATCAAGCAAAAGCAGAAAAATAAACATATTGGGCACAAATTATCAGTTTGTCATGGTTTGATTTTTCTTGGCTTGATCTTGAAGAAAACACGTCTCAATTTCTCCCACTCGTTCGTTTGAAAAAAATACTTGTCTCGAATCGCCACGCCAAGCAACTCGCGGTAGGGATGCACGCCCGCATTCGCCCGGACACTTGGCCTAGGGCGGCCTCGGCGGCTTCGGATGGCCCGGCCACGCCCATCGGTTTTCGGCACGCCTCTGTGTGTCGTGGGCATAGGCAGATCTCGGCGGCGGCAGCGCACGATCCGTCGCGGCGGGCCTCCGCCCGCCTCTGCCTCGGTAGCGCCACGATTAGCGCTAGCGTGCATCCAACGTTATATTTTTGCACGGGCGCGACCGCCGTCTTGTGACCCGTCTTCTTCTTCTTGGCGCTCGCCGCCTCTCGCCTGCCGCTTATGCGTGCAAAGTAGCGTGCCAGCGCCGCCACGCCAGTTTCGATTTCGATCCTTTAATTTTTCGTCTCTTCGTTCTCGATCCGGTTACAATTTATTTACAAAAATAAATAAACCTAGATCTAGACTAGTCTATTACATTGATCAAATCAAACAAATCCTAGTCTACTCGTGGATTTTCTCACGAGGCAAAACAAATCCGAACGAATCTAATTAAAAAAACCACAGTTTATATGCATGCATAAATAAACACATTAAAATCCATGACAATTGGATACCGCAAAAAAAGTATCTAACAGTTCTACTATCCAATTTCAAATTTAATATCCACGAATTAAATTACAATTTAAAAAATTCAGAGCCCGAAACCGTGGCTCTGATACCAGTTGTTGGGAAATGAGTTGCACAGATCTATTCGGGGTGAATATTTAAATACAAATTTAATTCATTAATTATTACTAGCATGAATTAATCATATATTAATTCAAATAATAATTGCAACAACATATCATGCATATAAAAAGCCACGTAAAACTTACGCATGCGGAATCTACGGGTTTACGTGAACGTACCTCTCGGGATGGCAGTGAATTCGGTTAGATGGACTAACCAAAAGGACTTCCCTAGTATTCCCTTAGCCGAAAAAAATAAACTTTGTTGCACCACTTTCGTGGATTTGCTAATTTTTCCAGCACATGGAATTGTACTTGGGAATGAACTAATTATCCCCTATTTATAGGAGAGGAGGGGTCGAAAATCTTGTAGAAAAACAATGTGGGAAAAGACTTTTCTTGGTCACCAAGAAATCTTGAATATATATTCTATATTCTTTTTCCCATAATTAAAATATTCCACAAAAATCCCACCTCCTCTAATATTATGGAATTTTCGAAAATAATGTCTTGCAAGATTCCAAGATTTGGATCTTCTTGAATTTATGAGATACTCTTGTATTTCAAGAAATACATATCTTCCATAATATATTTTCAAGAAAATCAAGAAAATCTTTCTTGCCCATTATCTTCAAATTTTTGAAATTTCTATATAGATAACCAAGTGGGAGATTTCTTGAATTTAATGAGATAATCTTGTATTCCAAGAATACATATCTTCATTCCATAACAAAATTCAAAGAAAATCTTTCTCCCTCTTTTATCCATAAATTTCGAAATTTTAGGGAAAAATTAAGCAACAATATTTATTTTATTTTAATCACCTTTTCAGTTATTGGACTATTTGTTGGGCTACACAGGGGGCCTTTAGGAGAATTAAGATTGGACCTTCCAATGGACCTTGAATATCTAATATTGAGCCACAATATAATTCAAGCCCATAAATATTAATTAATCCCACTACATAATTAATATTGCACTATCCATCTTTACCCATATTACAGTCAATATGGCTCTCGGTCATTATTTCCCGTGTTTAAGATTATCTAGCCCATTAATTAATTCAAGCCACTGAAATAGCTTTCTGTTAATTAATATCTTTTGTCCTTGGTCGAGGAACAGTTCAACATTATTATCCATACCGGAAACTAATTCCACTTGCAAGATTTGGTATGATAAAACTTATGAACCTCCCAAGGGAGCAAATCAAGCAAGCGTGCACACGATTCGATTCTTCAGATTAAATCTTAGCAATCACATGTGACCAATAATATTGCCCAAGATAAAAAAGTATTGAATCTCTCGATTCGCTACCCATGATAAGTCAAAACAATAGTTACCAATCCCACGTGATCCTATTTAAGGGGCGAAGGTTAAGAAACAACGAACGAACCGAGGTCTAATTCTTCCTTGTTCGAGTTCTGGAGAATTTATCCTCCTATAGGTCCTATTCAGCGCATCAGTCATGCACTAGTGTAATCTCTTGGTCAAGACAAACCAATCTGAGCCTTACACCTCAACCTTTCATGATGGGTTGTTCATTTCCATCTAGGTCGTGAATGACGTACTTTTAGTTACAAAGGACTGTTAATTTAATCTTCTGTGATCTGGTATCACTAAATTAACTACAATGTAACATGTACGAATTATTGAGCAGGTTATGCAAAAAATATATGTAACATTCAATCATATTTAAAGCATCAGTGATAAACAATTTATTTCAGTAAATAAGTCTGAAAATTCAGTTTCGATTATACAAAGTAAAAGCATACTTTCCAGTATAATCCCAACACATCAAGGAGAAGATGGTTGGATAGTCATCCTACAAGTCAGATTGTGGGTGATCTATCAGAAAGTGTTAAAACAAGAAGGTTCCATGGTGAAAGTGCTTTGTTCTGCTGCTTCCTATCTGAAAAAGAACCTACTGAAATTGAAGAAGCTCTTCAAGATTCTTTCTGGATTACTACTATGCAAGAATAGCTGAATCAGTTCACAAGAAATGAAGTTTGAGAGCTAGTGGACAGACCTAAGAGGCACAATGTGATTGGAACTAAGTGGGTGTTCAAGAACAAGAGAGATGAAAACAACAACATTGTAAGAAACAAGGCAAGGCTAGTTGCACAAGGTTATTCCCAAGAAGAAGACTTGGATTATGATGAAACCTTTGCACCTGCTGCAAGACTAGAAGCCATCAGAATGTTTCTTGCATACACTGCCCACATGAAATTCACAGTCTATCAAATGGATGTGAAAAGTGCATTTCTGAATGGTGTGCTTAAAGAAGAGGTTTATGTGGAACAACCTCCAGGATTTTGTCAGAATGACCAAGTTTACAGGCTCAGGAAAGCCTTGTATGGTCTAAACCAAGCACCCAGAGCATGGTATGATACACTTTCTCAATTTCTTACTGACCATGGTTTTGTCAAAGGAACTGTTGATAGAACTTTGTTCAGGATAGAATATGGGAAGGATATCTTACTGGTTCAAATTTATGTGGATGACATCATATTTGGTTCTCCAAATCATCAGATGTGTGAGAAGTTCTCAACTCTGATGAAAGGAAAGTTTGAGATGTCTATGATGGGGGAGATGAATTTCTTTCTTGGACTTCAGGTGAAACAAACTAAGGAAGGAATTTTCATCAATCAAGCAAAATACTCCAGAGATCTAATTGCTAAATATGGTGTACATAATTACAATGCAGTTAGAATTCCTATGAATACTAACTATAAGATGGATCCTGATCCTGAAGGCAAATCAGTAAATCACACTGATTATAGAGGGGTCATTGGATCACTGCTCTATCTCACAGCAAGTAGGCCTGATATTACTTTTGCTGTTGGGATATGTGCAAGGTACCAAGCTAATCCTAAGGCTAGTCACATGGAAGATGCCAAAAAGATTTTGAAGTATCTTAAAGGCACTGTGAATAGGGGATTATGGTATCCAGCTGATGATAACCTTGAATTAACTGGTTATTCAGATGCTGGATATTGTGGATGTAGAATTGACAGGAAGTCTACTACAGGAACTTGTCAAATTCTTGGAAGTATACTGCTATCATGGTTTTCAAAGAAACAGACCTCAGTAGCAACCAGTACTACTGAAGCTGAATACATGGCTGCAGGAAGCTGTTGTGCACAGATTCTTTGGCTCAGACAACAATTGAGGGATTATAAGATTATAGTCAATAAAGTACCCATATTTTGTGATAATAATAGTGCAATTGCTATTACACAAAATCCGGTATTGCACACTGTAAGCATGTTGATATCAGACATCACTTCATCAGAGATCATGTTGAGAAGAAGGACATCAGAATGGAGAAAATTCATACTGATAAACAGAGAGCTGACATCTTGACTAAACCTTTGGCTGAATCAAGATTTCAGGAACTATCAGTTGAATTAGGTATGTTGGATCCAGGTGAATGAATTTTCACTGAAGGGAGAAATCCTTCAGGGGCATGTAGTTATTCAGGGGGAATAACTCAGGACAAAATTTTCTCATGATGGAAACTGAGACTCAGGATAAATTTTGTCAGGATCAATATACAGTAAGGTTTATGTATTCAAATAATCCTGAAGTTATATTGATACATGCATTAAATTCAGTAGCATTTATTACACAAGGGATTACTCAGTAATCATTTGAAATAAATGACAAAAGACCTGAACTTTTAAAGCGGGAATGTCTTTGACTGAAAAAGATGAACAGTCACCTCGATTTCCGAGAAACGTCCATTTGTCAACCTATAAACTGCTACTTGCCTATTGTCCAGAAAAATAGACAAAAATAGCCATTTTTCCTCGAGATTTTCTTTAAAATCTCAGATTAAATCTCAACCCTTCATCATATTTTCGAGATTTAATCACAACCATTGATATTTATATCACAGATCATATATAAGCCAACTGTTAGCCCTCATTCATTTATTTCTCACATTTAAACGATCAAAATTCCCAAAACCTCAAAATCTTCAAATCTTCAAACCCTTCATATACACTACCTAGAATCTTTTATTTCTATCATAATGGAGTTTCCTAACTACTCGATGATCAAAGTTCTCACAGAAACAGAGAAGCCGTAATTTGAACATGTAGTAGTCATGATCGACAACAAGGCAACCCAGGTAGAAGAAGAGGCTCTAAACATGTTGCAGATGGCTGGATTGACACGACTGGTGAGTAATATGCCAGAATCCGAACTAGACCAAGAAGTGTTGCAATTTGTTGTTAACCTTCGAGAAGGAGGACGAGGAGGACTGGTTTCACAACTAAGTTTTGGAACTTATGCGAAATCGAAAGCAGAGGTAGTTTGTTCTAAACAGGTAATACTGTCCTTAGACGATATCAACTCTGAGTTTGAATTAAGTGATAAAGGAGAAGATCCAGCATTGTATATGTCTGGAAGAGACCAAGAAATTTTGGACAGCTTTGCAAAAACCAAGGTGGAATTGAAAGGGGCTTTGCACAAACGGTGTTTAAAGCCAAAATACCAAATTTTAATCGACATTGTTGCAAAATGCTTGATGAGCACATCGGGAAGTCTTGAGCAGGTGAGCAGGAACAAGTTGAGGCTCATGGCTGCGATAGAGGACTCACCCTCTATGGACTTCAACTGGTTGAAATTCTTTGTGGATTGCATTCTTCACCAAAACCAGAAACTGAAGTATGCAAAAGGTGCATTCACTAAAAATGGGAAGGTCTTGTTTGGGACGAAGATCAATTTTTTGATCGAAACCTTGCCCAGGGAGAATATGTTTCTGATGACGGGAGTAGAATTCTCCAGGACACGGATCATGTTCCGGAAGCCTAAATCTCGTAAAAGAAAGGTTGCTCCATCAGGAAGCCAAAGCTCTATGATTCAGGAGGAATCTGAAGATCAGGATGATTCTAGTTCTGATCAGGATGATGTTGTGATTGATGATATTGTCCAGAAGCCTGTCAGGACAGCATCAGTAAAACATCCTGAGGCTTCAGGGCAGGAGGAAAGAACGAATCAATCTCATGACTTTCTGAGGATAAAGAAGGAAACTGGAGATAAACTGAAGAAAAAGACATTGGCTCCTCAGAAAATAAAAAGACTTCAAACTATTGCAGAGAAAGAGGCCAGTGGTGCTGAAGAAACTCAGACTGAGACCCAACAAGAAAGAGAATCTCCACTTCAGGTGCTTGCTCAAGTAGTAAAAGATATTCAGGAGCAGGACACTGAAGAACATGTATTCTCAGAGGTACTTGAAACTTCCCTGAGCACTGATAAAATATCTCAGGAGATTTTCAAGGGACCTCAGGAGCAGACAGAAGCTCAGGATCTGCTGAGTTTGGATACTCTCCTGAAAGAACCATTTCTTGATCCTACAACACTTCAACTCATCCAATCCGAGCCTAATATTCCAGAGAGCCATGAATTAAAGAAAGGTGAAGCAGAAGAATCAAAATGGTGAAGCAAGGGGGAACGGTTCATCTTGGACAAATACCCTGAGCTGAATGCTTATCCTGACCTTCAGAATATTTTCTTCAGGCTCAGGACAACGGTTTATATCCTGAATCAGACACTCCCAGAGATGTTGAACATTGCCTCTTTCAGAGGAGAAGATTGGTGGAGTGTTGAGACTGCTGCTCTAACAGAGTTCTCAGGTTTCAGGAAAACCAAGCTCAGGATGAAAGTGGCTGATTTTGATGAACTGGTGAACCAGAAATTAGCTGAAAGGAGGACTACTGAAACAGATGCATCCAGTTCTCATAATCAAGAAGAAGATGGGGATCAGGGAGGTGAAGGAGAAAAGCAATCTGAGCAAGAAATGGAACTTTAGAAAGATGTTGAGAAAGAGAAACATACTGAGAGTCACATGGAGAAGGAAACTGATGCTGAACAGACTGATGGCAGACAACCTCAGACTGAAGTTAACACTCTTCAGACTGAGGCTCGTTTGGAGCACCCAGCTCAGTTGGAGACAGCTGTACTACCTCCAGTGATTGATTTCACCCCAATCCTGGATGAACAGAAGAAGGCGGTACCAATGGTGGAGAAAGTGACTCGGATGGAGGAAATTTTGGCAAGCCAATCTCAAAAGTTGGAAAATCTAAGCTCATCATCTGACATGCTGCAAATTCAAACAACACTCTCAGATAAGATGACAGCACTGAATGAGAAGATTGATGGAGTAAAGACAGAACTAAATGCAAATATGGAGAAAAGATACCAGGGCAGAACTGCATATCTTGAGGCCAAGCTGGTTGAGAAGAATGAGCAATTGATCAAGACCGTTGTTGAGGAAATGAGCACTCTGCTCATGTCCAAAATGACAGAGATGATGCATGAAGCCTTCTCAAAACAGTTTGCTCCACTATCAGATGAATTTTCCATGGCCAAAAACTACATGATGAGGCTGGAAGATGAGCATGATCAATTGACTGGGGAGGTGCGGAGCTTAGGCAAAGAGCAATACCATATGGATACTGCATTATCCCAACTTCTCCCAAGGTATGATGCCAAAAAAGGGGAAAGACCAAGTTCGAAAGGACAATTGGATAAGTTGTTGGCACAGACTTTGGAGAAGAAAGCCAGAGAAGAAGTTAATGCAAAGAAGATCTTGGATGCTCTGAGTGAGATTGAAGTCACAGAGAAATTGAAGTTCAAAGAAGTTGAAGAACCTGGCTTCACTCAGACATCATCAGAACAGATTGCTCAGGAAATCACACAAGAAAAGATGATTGAAAGGAAAAAGGTTCAAACAAGCAAGGCAGGGGAAGAACAAGCTAGACCTGAGAAGAGAAAAGAAGTTGCTTTTGTTGAACAAGAGAGGAAAAAGAAAGCAAAAGTTTCAAAACCTATTCAAAGGAAGCTTGTGGTTGAGTTTGATGAATCTGAGGAAGAACCTGAAGAAGCTGAACCTGATACACAACCAAAGACCTTCGATACTAAGAAGACTCTGAGAGCCCTGCAGATTGAAAAAGAGAAAAGAAATGTTGCTTCTATTTCAGGGGCTCCACTGATCAAGAAGAAAAGGAAGAAGAACAGAAGAGAAGGGGTGTATTCAGGAAGTTGATTGGCAAGAGAGGTACTGAGAAGACTCAGAAATGGCCACACATTGATAAGTGGATGTCTTTATCAATCAATGATGCATGGGAGGAAATCAAGAGAACCTTCTAGTTCTATTATGAGATTCTGAGAGAATGGAGGGGGAGCAGCTCAGATAAGAATGAGGCATTCATTGAATATTTGCTGACATTCTATCCTGAGTATCTGCAGAAATGGATCAACCTGGCAGATGAGAGCAACACTCAGATTGTGGCTCCAGGACCATACATGTACCCTGCTCCTAGATTTGAGAATGGCTTTGTGAATGAAGCAGCCATCTCTCAGGAAATTGCTCAGTATGCTCTTCAACTATGCCTAACAGGAAACAATCCAGAGATCATCAAGGAAAGTGATGAATTGAAGAAGAGATACTATGGGATGTTCAACTTGGAAGTACCAGAGGATGAGATTGAAGAAAATTGAAGACGATGTATCTTTTGTCTTTTTGATTTTCATCATACTATGTAATTCTTATACTTCATCAATGAAAAGTTTATCTTTTATGTTCAAGATAATATCTCATTATCTTTTTACATGTTCTTACTTTTCTGATATGCCATCTGAATGTAATAGTCAACTGAAACCTGAGTATAGGTTAGGTTTTCTTAAATGTAACAAGATGGTTTTGGCATCATCAAAAAGGGGGAAATCGTTGGGAGATGAATTTAATAAAGATTTTAATTAGATCCCAAAACCCCTGAGTATGACATGTATCAGGACATCTTGATGGTATAGAATCAGGATCAGGTTTCAATAGAAACTAGGAATCAGGATTATCTGCACCATGTATAGTCAGCAGATATAGATCAGGGAATTTTAGTATACTGAAGAATCAGAAGTATCCTGAAGACTCTGAAGACTCTGAAGAATCTTGAAAACCAGAAGACCCTGAAAACTCAGAAGGATCCTGAGAAACCAAAAGATCCTGAAGACCCGAAGATCCTGAAGACTGTTTTTGTACTGATCAAAAAGGACCCTGAACCACTATCTTAATGAAATAGTGTTATGTTCATTCCTAATACAAACAAACAGAATGTTAGACATTTGTGGACATTAAGGAACATATCAGCTCAGAAAGGTCAACTTAAATAGAGACATTTTATTTGTCTCTGCTCAAAGAAAGATTTTTACCAATGAGGAGGCAACAACAACGTACTCTACTGACACTGAAAGCGACATCTCACTGAAAAAATGTCAGACTGATATCTTCCAGTTCACAAAAATTGGTGATTGGCTACATGGCTGCATATTTCCTAAAACATGCAAGGGTGTGTTCAAACCCTCAAAATAGTCGTTCATCAATAACCAGAAGAGGAAACTCTTGATGATATCTCTTCCAACGGATAGTTTTTCATAAAGTGACCATTGGAAAAGTTGCCTATAAATACCAGTGACCTTCACCATTGAAAGTTTACGGGAAATAAAAGCAACTCCAGAGCTCATTCGTATTCTTGCAAATTGAAGCACTCGAAAACCTAAGATTTCCCAAGTGTTTCACGTTGAAGAGAGCTCATTACACTAAGCCTAGATTTGATAGATATATCCAAAGCTTAGTAGAGATATCCTAGTTTTTGCATTTGTTCTTATTGTAAAGGATATCTCACCCTAGTTGGAAACCAACCAAACCCAAACCCTTTGATAAGGTAGTTTGAGTGTGTGTGAATTGTTGGTGAGTAAGAGTTGTAAAGAGTGAGTAAGCTGCATTTAAGTTCAGCCAGAAAGCTCTAGAGGAGAAGTTAGTATGCTACTTGTGGTAGTCTGAAAACTTGTGTGTGTTGAGTTAGTAAGCTGTAGTGAGTCAGCCAGAAAACTCAAGGTAGAAAAGTTAGTAAGCTGCAGTGAGTCAGCCTGAAAGCTTTAGGAGAAGTGTGTTAAGGAATTTCTCTGAAGATCAGAGAGAGTGGATGTAGGAGCTTGAGTCTCTGAACCACTATAATTTGCTGTGTTGTTTGCTTTCTGTTTTTCATTATATCTGCTGCATATTTTCACGTAAAAGCATATCTTGCTTTTCTTGATACTCAGTTGAATCAATCCAATCGAATGTGCATTAACCGATTCACGCCTTTAACCTTTGCTTTTATTAAAGGAAGAAGATTTTTCAAAGAAGTTAAAACGAGTATAAACTTAGGGCCAACCATTCCAAGACTCTTCATTAGCTAGAAATGATAGTTCTTGTTGGGAGATGAATTTAATAAAAGATATATGATTTTGATTAGATCCCAAAACCCCGAAAGTATGACATGTTCGTAATGATCTTGATAGTTAGTCGATTCGGTTTTAGAGTATTCAGGATGATTATCTGCAAAATGTATAGTCAGCAGATATAGTTCAGGATAGGTTCAAGACTCAAGACTCAAGAGGATCGAGAAACCAAGACTTGCACGAAGATTGAAGTATCAATCAAGAGACTCGAGAAGACTCAAGACTCAAGACCTCAAGACTCAAAAGACTCAAGACACAAGATCAAGATTGAAGATCAAAGAATACCGGCGTACGAATTATCAAGACTCAAGAAGGTCATCGAATGCTCAGTATAAACCTGAATGTTCCGAGGCACTGAATATATCTATCTGAAGGATGCAATACTGAGAAGATCGCGATTCCTTAGATAAAAGATAATTGCCAAGACATTCAAATGCAAACAAAAGGAACTAAGTCAGAAGTGTTGTTAAGGTTATATCAAACTCAGAGTTTGTAACCAAAAAGAGCCGTTGAAGGTGTCTACCATTAACTAGAGACAAAAATCAAAAAGAGGAAGACGACACTGTACCATACTGACAATGACAATGATAGGTCGCTGTAAAAGATGCCAGATGTACAAAAGTTCTAGACTGCAAAAAGTGAAGACCGGCTACGTGAAAGGCTATTGCCTAAAACGTGTTAGGGAGTTTCAAACCCTAAATATAGTCGTTTCTCACACACCTTAAGAGGGAACTCACGAAGTTATCTCTCCAACTGATAGTTTTCAAGAGTGACCTTGGTGTATGCCTATAAATACTGGTCACCCTCTACATTGTAAGGTTACGGGAAATTTATACGCAACTCAAGAGCTCAAACTTATTCTTGCAAAAGTTAAAGTACTCGAAAAACCTAGAATTTCCCAAGTGCTTTTACGTTGAAGAGAGCTCACTACACTAAGCCTAGCTTGATAAGATTTATCCAAAGCTTAGTCGAGATATCCTAACCCTTTGCATTGTGCTTCATTGTAAAGGATATCTCATCCTAGTTGGAAACCAACCGAGAAACCCCAAACCCTTGAGAAGGTAGTTGGAGTGTGTTTGTTGGTGAGAAGAGTTGTAAAGAGTTAGTAAAATACGCGGAGTAGTCAAAAACTCTAGAGGAGAAGTTAGTAAGCTACGGGGTAAAAAGCTTGTTTGTGTTTGAGTAAGTAAACTACGGAGGTAGTCAAAAACTCAAGGTCGGGTTGAGTAAGTAAACTACGTTGAGTAGTCAGAAAACTCAGGGCCGAGTTGAGTAAGTAAACTACGAGGTAGTCAGAAAGCTCAGAAGTTGATAGTCAATTTCTCTGAAGAGTCGGGGAGAGTGGACGTAGGAGCTTGAGTCTCCGAACCACTATAATTGTTGTGTTCTTTATTGCTTTCTTATATCGTGCTTAAATTTGCATTGACTTGTTTTTTGAAAGCATACTTTTCACCGATATTCAGGTTGGAATCAATCCAATCGAAGTTGCATAAGTGAATCACGCTTAATCACTATTTTCATAAAGGAAGGATTTCAGCAAAGCTTAAAATGAGTATAAACTTAGGGCCAACCATTCAAGACGATCGAAAGTACCCAGAACAGATAGTTACCAAACCGAACTCTCATTTGAGAATTCAAGAAGTTAGTTATCCGATCCAAGCAACTCAGATCTCTCGACACTCGGGACTCAGTTGGGATTATCCGAGGTATCCAAAAGATTTCGGGATCTTGTCTCAAGAGACTTTGACTCAGAGCGATCTGTGCTTCTCGAACCTAATCTTCGAGGATTATCGACCCAAGTGACCTCAAGAAGAAAAATGTTTTAAAATCACTGAACAAGTGTATTCCCCCCCCATACACGTGTAAGACTCGTTTGCACGGGACCAACAAGTGGTATCGAGAAAGTGGTTCAACTTGACCCACTGCTTTGTTGACCAAAAGTTTTATTTTAAAAAATACTTGTGGTCTATCCGAATCGATCTTATTCTTTTAAACTTTTTACTTTTCAAAAGATCGAAAAAATGTCTTCTAAAAACTTCCCATGTTCTCGGTGGAGAACTATGATCTATGGAGACCGAGAATGCAGCTCATCTCGTATTCCAAACATGAGTGTATGTGGAGAGTGGTCTCTCAAGGACCATTCCAATTCATTGTGGTGAATCCCGGAGAGAGAATGAAGATGAGAGAATTGATCCTAGAGCAGAATTTCCTAAGTCGATGACCAACCGACTGGGGAGAAAGTTAGTCAATCTAGACTACATTGCAAAAAAAGACACACTATACAAGACTATTGATGATGGTGTGATGGGAATGATCTCTCCTTTAATATCCGCTAAAGAGATTTGGGATACACTAATTTGTTATGTGCCAAGGCACAGATCATATAAAAGAAAACAAACTTTCAAAGGGCAATTGGAAAGTTTGATAGTTTTGAAAATGGATGATGGTGAATCAATAGACAAACCGAAGTCGATTCACTAAAGATCATGAATGATCTAAATGCACTTGGAAAGAAATATCCACAGAGAGAAGAAGCATTGAAAATTCTTAGAGGTCTTTCTAAGAAATGGGATATTCATGCAAAGGGTGATTGAAAACACCAAGAACATTAATTCAATACCTTGCCAACATATTTCTTCTCGAAATAAAGCCTATGAATTTGTAATTGATAAGAAATCCAAAAAAAGGCCGACAAAGAAAGATGATTCTTCATCGAGTAAGAATGTGGCTTTAAAAGCCAAAGATAAAACCTGTAAGACTAGAGAGTCTGAGAACCCCCATACCAAAAATCAGGATGAGCTTGAGGAAAAGCTAGCACTGGTGGCAAGGAGGTTTGATAGACTTAATAGTAGATTTGGAAATTACAAAAGCTATTACAGAACCACAGTGTACCAGAAGAAACCCGAGGACAGATCAACGAGAAGAAGAAGGACTGAAAGTGAAGGATCTTCATCCGAAAAGTTAAGGACTCCAAGTCTAAAGAAGAAAATGATCAGGATGATGATACAAACAGATGCTATAATTGCCAGAAGAAAGGTCACTTCCAGTATGATTGTCCAGATTTGAGTGCTAACGAGAGAAGAGAAAGGCAAGCTAAGAGAGACCAGAAGTTCTCAAGCAAAAAGGCCATGGTTGCAGAAGAAGAACACTCTAAAGAGGATCTAGTTCTTCAGATGAGATATTCTCGACAAAGGAAAGTGATGACATCCGTCCGATGGCCGTTGAGGAGGAGGTAAACTCTTCTTTTTCTCTCGTTGTTGCTCCTACACTAGCACAAGAGTTTTCAAGTTCCATCGAAAACACTATTTTGACTCGATGGATACTTTTGAGAACTGGATGAAGGACTATCTTTGTTTTTGCAAGGACCGCTAAATAGAACTCAAGAGCGTAATAAGGAATCGAAAGTAAAAAATCTAAAATGGAAAGACTCTAGCAATAATCAAATCACTTCTCAATTAATGGGAGCTATTGATGAACCGGATGTTCGAAAAGTACAACTCTCGAGAGAAAGAGAAGTTCGATAATGTCCCTAATCGAAAAAGCTAGAGAAATCCATCAAGAGATTCAACTAATCGGGGACTAAGTTCAATGACCTCTCGAGAAGCATGAAACTCTACAGAAACGTGAGGACAAAAAGTACGTAAGAAATTAACTCTATTGAATAAAGCATCTAATGTAATAGATGAAATTCAGAGTTATCGAGATCCGCCACTATAAAATCCGGATTGGGATACATTCCAGGGGGAACCTCACAAGGTTATCTGAATGTCGCATCAAGTAGCGAAAAGACAATCTTTTGTAAAACTAGTGGCACCCACACTTCAAACTGAAGTAATGCCCAAGGTTGTTGACAAGAGAAAAGGACCTATGGTCTCAATAAAACTGAATGATCAGGTTAGAAAGCCCAAACCTCAGGTAAAGGCTAGAAAACCCGCGATCGAATTGGAAAGTTTCAGTGCAAGTACTTCAAAGCCTCAAAGTTAAGAAGAATGCAACCTGAAAAGGCTCCACACCGAACCATCGGAGGAATCCTCGGATGAGAAACACTCGCCAGAGACATTCTCAATCGAAGAGACCAAGTCCTCAAGTCAATCGAAAGACCCAGATTTCAAAGATGCATAACCTGAACCCCACTTGCCTAAGGGTAAAGGTTATCTGAACCCAAGTCATCAAAGATTTAGACCGCCGCACAAAAGCCTAAGCATTCTGAACAGAAGGCCTGAACCAAAGAAGAATTCAAAAGCCCATGTTCATGCTAAAGCTAGCACACATACACAGAAAACTGCTAAGGCACCCAAAGTAGTAGATGTGTATGTTGATGTTTATGGAAGACAAATTAGCCACTCTAAAGTGATTAGAGTTGTCAGGCAGATTTGGATTCCGAAAGGTACATCTAACCTTGTAGGACCCTACACAAATTGGGTACCTAAGAATTGATCTTTTTCGGGGAGGAAAATAAGGCACCGAATCGACTAAAGATCACATAAGACCGATGAAAGAGAGATGAAAAAGCTCCTGATATATGGTATCTTGACAGTGGATGTTCAAGACATATGACAAGGATACAAGAAGATACTCATGGACTATGTTGAACAAAGAGGCCCACAGATCACTTTTGGAGATAACTCCAAGGGACAGACTGAAGGATATGGAACTTTGGAAATCGACTCAGTTCATATCCACGGTGTTTCATATGTATCTGGATTGAAGCATAACCTGCTTTCAATTAGCCAATTCTGTGATAAGGGTTTTAATGTTGAGTTCTCCAAGAACTTATGTTTAGTTGCTAAAAGTTCCACAGATACCAGTTGGTTATGGCATAAAAGAATGAATCACCTAAATTTCAAAACCCTGAACAAGCTTGCAAGATTAGCTCTTGTGAGAGGGTTGCCTAATGAAGTGTTCAGTAAGGAACATATTTGTGATGCGTGCCAGAAAGGAAAACAAGTAAAAGCATCATTTAAAAGCAAAGTAGAGGTTTTACTAACGTAACACTTCGCCATTCGTGATATGGATCTTTTTGGTCCAATAACACCAAAGAAGCACTAATGGCGTGAAATACACATTGGTAGTAGTTGATGACTACTCAAGATATACTTGGGTCATATTCTTACTCAAGAAGAAAGAGACTCGAGATAAAAGTCGCAAAGAGTTCTTGAAAAAGGCTCAAGATTGAGAAAAACTTGAGTGTGGTCAAAATCGAGATCGACAAAGGAACCGAGTTTATAAATCATATCATATCCGATTATTGTGAGAGAGAATGGAATTTCACATGAAACATCAGTTTGCAAGGACCCCTCAACAAAATGGTGTTCTTTGAAAAAGAAATGAACAGGACTCGAAAAAAAGTTCGCGCAAGGACAATGATTGAAGGTCGATATTCCTAAAAGATTTTGAAATTTGAAAGTCATCAACACTGCATGCTACTCTCAGAACAGATCCATGCTGACCAAGAGTCAAGGCAAAACACCCTATGAGCTTTGGAATGAAAGGAAGCCTCTTGTTTCTTTCTTTCGTGTGTTTGGTTGCAAGTGTTTCATACACAATAATGGTAAAGATCAGTTGAAAACATTTGATAGTAAAAGTCGATGAAGGAATATTCTTAGGATATTTCAAGTCGAAGAAGCTTTTCGAGTTTACAACTGTAGGACTTTATTGTGGAGGAAACACCTCATGTTGTTTTTGATGAATCAACTTGTGTTCGGAAGAAACAGGAACATGATGTAGATGAACTGACTAAGAGGATCACAAGATTAAGCCTGAAACAGAAAGATAAATCATCCACTGAACCTGAAAAGAAGAAGTCAATTACATCCTATGATTGGAGTGACTCAGACTCGGATAAAGAAGTTCGGGATGGAAATCAGGATGGTGAGACTCAGGAAAACCAACACTCCAAAGGTGACCAATCTGAAGCAGACACCGCGATTCGGACTCGGTATGTGATGCCAATGAAGATGTGGTCACAAATTGAGGCAAATTCTCGAATCTATCAACCAAAGGGGAACAAATGTCTCGACAATGTTCTGAATAGAATTTCCCCTGAGGAAGATGATTCCCTTTCTCCTTTTCAGTTGTTCCCTGAGTTTACTGATTTAACTGAACCTAACATTTCAAATGTTGAGGATACTATTGAAGGGGGAACATCAAGAAGGAAATGGTTAGATAGTCATCCTACAAGTCGATTGTGGGTGATCTAACCGGAAGGTGTAAAAACAAGAAGGTTCCATGGTGAGAGTGCACTATTCTGGCCGCTTCCTATCGGAGAGAGAGAACTCTCGAGATTGGTGAAGCTCTACAAGATTCTCATTGGATTCTTCGCTATGCAAGATGAAATTTGAATCAATTCTCAAGGAATGAAGTATGGGATTTGGTAGATAGACCAGAAAGGCACAATGTAATTGGAACCAAGTGGGTTTTCAAGAATAAAAGAGATGAAAACAACAACATTGTGAGAAACAAGGCAAGGCTAGTTGCACAGGGTTATTCCCAAGAAGAAGGCTTGGATTATGATGAAACTCACTTTGTTGCAAAGACTAGAAGCCATCAAATTGTTTCTTGCATATGCTGCCCACATGAAGTTCACATTCTATCAAATGGATGTGAAAAGTGCATTTCTGAACGGTGTGCTTAAAGAAGAGGTTTATGTGGAACAACCTCCTGGTTTCAAACAGAGTGACCAAGTTTCTGTGCTCAAAAAAAAGCTTTGTATGGTCTCAAGCAAGCACCCAGAGCATGGTATGATACTCTTTCTCAGTTTCTTACTGACCATGGTTTTGTCAAAGGAACTGTTGATAGAACTCTGTTCAGGATAGAGGATGGGGAAGATATTTTACTAGTTCAGATATACGTTGATGACATCATTTTGGATCTCCAAACCATCAGCTGTGTGAAAAGTTTTCAACACTGATGAAAGGCAAGTTTGAGATGTCAATGATGGGAGAGATGAATTTCTTTCTAGGTCTTCAAGTGAAACAATCAAAGGAAGGAATATTCATCAACCAGGCAAAGTACACCAGAGATCTGATTGCCAAATATGGTGTACAGAATTGCAATGCAGTTAGGATTCCCATGAATACTAACTACAAGATGGATCCTGATTCTGAAGGCAAATCAGTGAGCCATACTGATTATAGAGGAATCATTGGATCATTGCTCTATCTCACGGCAAAGTAGGCGGATATAACATTTCTTTGTTGGGATATGTATGCAAAGATATAAAGCTAATCCTAAGAAATTTAGTCACATGGAGGTCGCCAAAAAGATACTGAGGTATCTTAAAGGCACAGTGAATAGAGGATTGTGGTATCCAGCTGATGATAACCTTGAATTAACTGGTTACTCAGATGCTGATTATGGAGGTTGTAGAATTGACAGGAAGTCCACCTCAGGAACTTGTCAATTTCTAGGAAGCAAGCTGATATCTTGGTTTTCGAAGAAATAGACCTCAAGAGCAAAACCAAGACTACCGGTTTAATATATGGTCATGAAGCGGGAAAGGCTGGTTTTTGCTTTCAGATTCTTTGGCTTAGACAACAACTAAGGGATTATAAAGTTGTAGCCAATGAAGTACCAATATTTTGTGATAACAATAGTGCCATTGCTATTTCACAAAATCTGGTATTGCACACCAGATGCAAGCATGTGGATACCAGACATCACTTCATCAGAGATCATGTCGAGAAGAAGGACATGAGGATGGAGAAAATTCATACTGATAAGCAAAGAGCTGATATCTTGACTAAACCTTTGGCGGAATCAAAATTTCAGGAACTTTCAGTTGAATTAGGGATGTTAGAACCAGGTGTATAGAGTAAAATCTGAAAAATTGAAGACTTTCAGATGCATGAAGTTTTCTCAGAATTCTACTGAGAAGCTTAGGATAAAATGGAAATACTGAACTGAGTCTCAGGAAACTCAGATTTACTCAAGGTCAAGATTTCAAGAAGTATCTTGAACCCATTCAAGATTTCGATATTATCGACATTTTATCAAGGTCAGTACTCAGTAAGACTGATAGAGGGAAATTAGTCTGAAGAAGTAATGACTCATGCGACTCATTTATTGCTTAAGTGAAGCTCAGAAATCATTCGCAATAAATACAAACCACCTGAGGAATGTTTTTGGGTGGGATCGTTTTAAATTCCGAAGAAGGTCAATAAATATTTAATGCTCGCTACATTAATGACCAATGAGGATGTTTTGGCGGCTTACTTTTAGGAGATGGAGATCGTCGATTCAGATACCCGATTAATCGGAGATTAATCTCAACCGTTGTTTTTCACCTAACCAACGCGATTCCCCACGATCTCGAAGCTATATATACCCTAAGAAGCCTTTCAAAGCCAAAATTTTATCAAACCCTTCGTTCCCAAATCCTCTGCAAATAAATCCCTTTAAAAAAAAAAATCCCAAACCCTAAAGCTTCACTTCTTCAATCAATCTCTAAAAATGGCCCCAACCCTATTCGAGAGATTAGCCGAAACCAACAAGCCATGGTACGAGTTCGTTGTTTCACTCGAAAGCACAACCAACTCAAAGCCAGAAGAGGAGGCTCTGCATATGATTCGACTGGCTAAACTCACCCAACTAGTCGCAAACCGACTAGACCAGGAGTTTGCGAAAGAGGTAATCGAATTCATCTATAACTTGAAGGTAGATGAAGAGGACTGTATACATTCTAAGATTATTGTATCACACTTAGAGCAGTCATCCAAATACATCGATTTTGAGAGGGATCTGTATATAGTTCCGAAAAATCTGAATGATGTTTTTGAGCTCTGTGATAGAGGAGAGGATCCTACGATGTATATGTTAGGAAGAGAGCAGGAGTACTTAGATAGGATTGCTGAGAATCCTATTAAGTTTGAGGCGACACTGCACAAAAGGCATCTGAAGCCACAATATCGTGTTTTGATGGATATTGTGAGCAAGTGCATCATGAGTCTTGCGGGGAGTTTTGAGCAGATCAGTACCGCGAAGCTCAGATTGATGGCGGCGATCGAGGCCTCACCCACCACTGACTTCAACTGGCTGAAATTTCTGATTCAGACGGTGAGTGAGCAGACCAAAGTTTTGAGGAAGGTTGACGGGGCGATCTCAATAAAAGGCAAGATCCACCATGCCACCAAAATTGCTTATATTTTGGAGATGTGCAGAGAGGAGGAGGATATCTTTGTCAATTCTACCTCATTCCCTAAGTCCAAAATTCTCTTTAAACCCATTGCTGCAAAGAAGCAGGCCATCAGGGGGAAGAGAGAAAAGAAGGTAGAATCACCGATTCTTGGTGAAAAAGAGACTCAACAAACCCGGGGAAGGTTTTGTTGGAGGCAAAGATGGAACAAGGAGCAAAAAATAATGAAGCGTAAGAACCTTGCCCCAAAGCGCAGAAGATTGGTGGTTCTCACTGATGAAGATGGTAGTGATTCTGAGGAGATTCAACGTGAGGGCCAAACCACTCAGAGTTCGCCATTGCAAGTTCTGGCTTAGGTTATCTCCAAGGCACAAGACCAAACTGAGGAACAGGTCTTCTCTGAGGTGCTTGAGACATCTCTAAGTTCAGACAAAATTTCTCAGGAAATTTTCAAAGGAACTCAGCCTCGTAAATTCTTTTTGAAAAAGTGCCTGGCTCATAAACCCGGAAGAGCCAATTCGTAACTAATCAAGAAGTATCACCAGCCCCTTAACCCACTCGGATGCAAACCGAGGACCTCGTCGAACAACCTTCGAGAGGTCAGCCGAGACTCGAGAGCGTAATATTCTTGATGAGCTCCTGAGTGATCTACTTCTTGATCCATCAGCAGAAGCTTCAACTGAACCAGAGAGCCCGAGATGGAAGAAGGGCGAAGCTGAAGAAGGCGAGTGGAGGAGCAAGGGGGAACGGTTCATTCTTGACCGCTACCCTGAGCTCAGCTCATACCCTGATCTGCAAGATGTTTTCTTCAGATTAAGGACAACTGTGTTCATCCTCAATCAGACTCTTCCCGAGATGTTTGATATTCTTCGAGAGGGGAAGACTGGTGGAATGAGGAAACAGCCTTTCTGACCGACTTCTCAGGGTTCAGAAGGACAAAGCTCAGGATGAAAAACTCGATTTTGATGAGCTGGTTCGGAGGAAGAACCGAGAGAAAAGCTACTGAAGTTGGTGCCCCGAGCAGCGGAGACAAATCTAAAGATGGAGATGGGGACCAACAGGGAGATGCTGAGGATCAGTCTCAGATGGAAAAGGAGACTTCTGTTGCTGATCAACCTGAAATTGGTCAACCTCCGACTGAAGCTAGCACTCTTCAGGTACCCTTTGGCACTATTAACAATTATGCCAAAGTTACCGAAAAGTTCTACCTTTAATTTCAATTGTTCGATAAAATGATCGAGGCTCGATGGAGACCGGAGCTCAGACGAAAGTCAAGCACAGATGATCGACAAAGATGGAAGGTGCGAATGTTCCTGAGATTGATCTCACTCCCTTGATGGAGAAACTTGAGAAGGTTGAGCCAATGATGATCAAGATTGCTCAAATGGAAGAAACATTGGTCAATCAAGCTCAGAAGATGGAAAGTCTTAGTCACTCTTCAGAGCTGGTGTTAATCCAAAACACTCTGACCTCACAGATGACCTCCATGGAAGAAAAGCTGGATGAAAAGCTGGAGGGAGTCAAGGCTGAGTTAAGTGCTGAACTGAAGCAGAAACACCAGGAGAGTTCTGAATTCCTAGAGGTGAAATTGGCAGAGAAGAATGAGGTGCTAATCAAGTCTGCTGTTGAGGAAATGAGCTCAGTACTCATGATCAAAATGACAGAGATGTTCAAGGAAGCACTCTCTGGCCAGTTTGCCCACTTGTCTGAAGAAGTTTCTGTGACTAAGAACCACATCAGGAGGATGGAAGACGAACAAGATCAGTTAGCAGGAGAAGTTCGCTGTGTGAGCAAGGAGCAATATCACATGGACACAGCACTCTCCAGACTTCTTCCAAATTACGGTGCCAAGAAGGGGGAAAAGGAAGGTGAAGACCTCAGAAAGTTCATGGCACGTACTTTGGAGAAGAAGGCTCAGAAAGATGCTGAAATGTATAATCTAGCCAAAGCCTTAAGAGAAGTCGAAGCTACTGAGAAGTTGAAGTTCGCTCAGGTGGAGAAGCCTATCTACACTCGAGTTTCTAAGCAAACCATGCTTGATGTTGTAAAAGAGAAACTGAGTGCTAGAGCAAAGGTTGGAACAAGCCAGGCTGCTGCTGAAAAGCCTATGAAGAGAAAAGCCGTGGACGTTGTTCAACCTGTAAGCAAGCGTGCGAAGGCTTCTAAGCCAATCCAGAGAAAGTTGATTCTGGATGAAGAAGATAAAGAAGAATCTAAGTCTCAACCTCAGAAGAAAGTCTTCCACACGAGAGATGCTCTGAAGACACTCCAAATGGAACAAGCTAAGAAAGTTACTACTTCGATCTCAGGAGCGTTTGTAATCAGAAAGAAGATAGACGAAGAGCAGAAGCGAAGGAGTGAATTCAGGAAGTTTGCGAGCAAGAGGAAAGGAACATCAAAAGCACTAAAGTGGCCCCACGTTGATAAATGGATGCCTATCAAACTCAACGATATGTGGGAAGAAGTCAAGAGAACCTTCTGGTTCAATTATGATGTTCTCAGGGAATGGAGAGGGGAAAGCTCAGATCAGAATGAAGCTTTCATTGAATATCTTCTAACCTTCTATCCAAAGTATCTACAGGGTTGGATTAACCTTGTGGATGAAGGAGAGGTACAGATAGTAGCCACTGGTTCATATTCCTATCCTCCTCCAAGACTTGGTAATGGATTGGTGAATGAAAAGGCCATTACTCAAGAAATTGCTCAAATATCTTTGGTCATTGGGTTTAACAGCAAACCTTGATCGGGACATTATCAAAGAGAGAAATGAGCTGAAGAAGAGATTTTTCAGAATGTTCGACCTGGAAGTGCCCGCTGATGAAGTTGAGAATGAAGCAAACTGAAGAGCAGAAGACTGAAGAGCCAAAATCTGAAGACCGAAGACTGAAGACTCAGAAGATTCTGTAATCTTTAAATTTTTTGTCTTTTTGATTTTGTTGATAAACTCATTGTAATCTGTAATTCTAACCTATCGTCAATGAAGATTTATCATTATGCTCAAAAGATAATACCTCATTATCTTATTTACATGTCTTTTATTTTGATATGCCTGAATGAATGTCTCTGAACTGATTGTATGTTTATATAAGGGGGAAATTGTCTGAATATGGGAAACTGTTTAAGTATTTGGTAATGAACTATTTAAAGAGATTCATTACTGAAGAAATTATTAAATGACTTAAATTGTTAAGAGATTCTTTGTTTCGGAAAATTGCTGAGAGACAACCATCTTGTAATAGGATAAACTGAAACCTGAGTATAGGTTATATGTCTGTAACAAGATAGGTTTTGGCATCATCAAAAAGGGGGAAATTGTTGGGAGATGAATTTAATAAAAGATATATGATTTTGATTAGATCCCAAAACCCCTGAGTATGACATGTTCAGAATGATCTTGATAGTTGAGTCAGGATTCAGTTTTAGAGTATTCAGGATGATTATCTGCAAAATGTATAGTCAGCAGATATAGTTCAGATAGTTCTCAAGACTCAAGACTCGATGGGATCGAGAAATCAAGACTCAAGACGAAGATTCAGTATATCCAAGAGACTCAAGACTCGGAAGACCTCAAGACTCGTAAGACTCAAGACACAAGATCAAGATCAAGATCAAGATTGAAGATCAAAGAATATCTTGAAGGCACAAGAATTATCAAGACTCAAAGAAGGTAATTGAATGCTCAAAGATAAACCCGAATGTTCCGAGGCATCGAATATATCTATATCGAAGGATGCAATACTGAGAAGATCGCGATTCCTTAGATAAAAGATAATTGCCAAGACATTCAAATGCAGGCAAAAGGAACTAAGTCAGAAGTGTTGTTAATGTTATATCAAACTCAGAGTTTGTAACCAAAAAGAGCCGTTGAAGGTGTCTACCATTAACTAGAGACAAAAATCAAAAAGAGGAAGACGACATCAGACCATACCGGATAATCGACAAAGGATGATCGATGTAAAAGATGCCAGATGTACAAAAGTTCCAGACTGCAAAAAATGAAGACCGGCTACGTGAAAGGCTATTGCCTAAAACGTGTTAGGGAGTTTCAAACCCTAAATATAGCCGTTTCTCACACACCTTAAGAGGAACTCACGGTTATCTCTCCAACCGGATAGTTTTCAAGAGTGACCTTGGTGTATGCCTATAAATACTGGTGACCCTCTACATTGTAAGGTTACGGGAAATTTATACGCAACTCAAGAGCTAAAACTTATTCTTGCAAAAGTTAAAGTACTCAAAAAACCTAGAATTTCCCAAGTGCTTCTACATTGAATAGAGCTCACTACACTAAGCCTAGCTTGATAAGATTTATCCAAAGCTTAGTCGAGATATCCTAACCCTTTGCATTGTGCTTCATTGTAAAGGATATCTCATCCTAGTTGGAAACCAACCGAGAAACCCCAAACCCTTGAGAAGGTAGTTGGAGTGTGTTTGTTGGTGAGAAGAGTTGTAAAGAGTTAGTAAACTACGCGGAGTAGTCAAAAACTCTAGAGGAGAAGTTAGTAAGCCATGGGGTAGTCCAAAGCTTGTTTGTGTTTGAGTAAGTAAACTACTGAGGTAGTCGAAAACTCAAGGTCGGGTTGAGTAAGTAAACTACGTGGAGTAGTCGAAAAACTCAGTCCCGAAGTTGAGTAAGTAAACCACGAGGTAGTGTAAAGCTTTAAGTTGATAGTGAATTTCTCAAGAGTCAGGAGAGTGGACGAGGAGCTTGAGTCTCCGAACCTCTATAATTGTTGTGTTCTTTATTGCTTTCCTTATCCGCGGCTTAACTGTTGCATTGACTTGTTTTTTGAAAGCATACTTTTTCTTCGATATTCGGGTTGGAATCAATCCACTTGAAGTTGCATAAGTGAATCAAACTTAATCACTATTTTCATAAAGGGAAGGTTTTCAAAGAAAGCTTAAAACGAGTATAAACTTAGGGCCAACCATTAAGACGATCGAAAGTAGCTAGAACAGATAGTTACCAAACTGAACTCTCATTTGAGAATTCAAAGAGTTAGTTATCGATCCAAGCAACTCAGATCTCTGACACTCAGGACTCGGTTGGGGTTATCAAGTATCGAAAGACTTCAGATCATTTGTCTCATTAGACTTTGACCAGAGCGATATGTGCTTCTCGTAACCTAATCTTCGAGTTTATCGACCCAAGCCGACCTCAAGAAGAAAAAAGTTTTAAAATCCATTGAACACGTATTCCCCCCATACACGTAAGACTCATTTGCACTGGGACCAACAGTTACCAAAATGAATCAACTCTACTGAGTATTCAGTAAGATAATTATCTGATCCAAGCTTCTCAGGATCTCTGATAAACTCAGGATCAGTTGGGCTAATCTGAAGCTTCCGAAAAGCGCTTTCGCGGGATCCTTGTCTCGATGAGACTTTGACTCAGGGCAATTTGTGCTTCTCAGGGTAAAATTCTCAGGACATCCTGACCCATCTGATCTCAGTGAAGAAAAGTTTTAAAAATCACTGAACACGTGTATTCCCCCCCATACACGTGTAAGACTCGTTTTGCACCGGGACCAACAGCCAAGCTAACTCAAGTGTTGCCAAGGGCAAAGGAAAGGTGAAGGGAGAGGGTGGCGTGAAGAAGTCACGCACTAGTTGTCAAAACTTGTTTAGCGGCGTATGCTACCCACTCATGGGTAGTGGATACGGGATCGACTGATCATGTTTGTTTCACTTTACAGGGGTTCAAACGGACCTGGCAGCTTAGTGGAAGTGAGATCCTCATCACACTAGGCGATGCTACGAGAGTGGCAGCTGAAGTAGTGGGAGACATGCACCTGTCTTTTGAAGACATAAGTTTAATTTTAAGAGATGTTCTTTATGTTCCTATTTTTTGGAAAAATCTTATTTTTGTTTCTATATTTTCTGATGGATATTATGTTCGTTTTAATAGACAAGTTACTATTTTACATAACGATGTGTTTATCTATCATGGAACTTTATGGAACAATCTCTATACTATTAACTGTGCACACCACTCACAAAATGCATCCTGTAACACATCGACCGGTTTCGAGCACCAAAAGAAAACGTTCAACTAATGTGAACGAGACACTTCTTTGGCATCTAAGATTATGTCATATTAATCCAAATAGGATCCAAAGGTTGGTCCAAGATGGTTCATTGGAGTCCCTCCGGGTTGAACTATTTCCAACCTGCGAATCATGTTAGGAGGGTAAAATGACCAAGAGGACATTTGGAGCCAAGGGGCTTAGAGCTAAAGAAGTGTTGGAAATCATTCACACTGACATGTGTGGTCCAATGCAAATCAAAGCTATAGGTGACTACGAGTATTTCATTACTTTTATCGATGATTACTCACGCTATGGGTACGTTTTCCTAATGAAGCATAAATCTGAGACCTTTGATAAATTCAAAGAATTTAAAGCTCAAGCATAGAATTATAAGGAAAAGAGTATCAAGTTTCTACGATCTGATCGTGGAGGCGAATACATCAGCGATGAATTTTTGAACTACCTGTCTGACGAAGGGATTGCATCCCAATTGACTGCACCCGGTACCCCTCAACAAAATGGGGTTGCAGAACGAAGAAACAAAACACTTTTGGAATGGTCAGATCAATGATGAGTTACGCGGATTTGCCAAAATCATTCTGGGGTTACGCCTTGGAAACAACGGCTTACATTCTAAACTTAGTGTCATCCAAATCAGTTCCCAAAACCCCTAGAGAATTGTGGACAGGGCGCAAGCCCAGCTTGGGACACATGAGAATCTGGGGGTGTCCGGCATACGTGTTGGACAAGGAAGCCGACAAGTTGGATGCACGTTCGGAATTAAGGTTGTTTATAGGATACCCCGAAGGAACTAAAGGATGCATGTTCTATGGTCCCGAAGATCAAAAGGCCATAATAAGTACCCAATTTAGATTTTTGGAAGAAGACTACATGAACGATAGAAAGCCTAGAAGTGAGATTACCTTAGAAGAACTTAGAGGGTCAACTCCTTTGCCGACTGTACAAGTCGATATACCAAGCGTCACACCTACACAACCAGAACCTCATCGCAGTGGGAGGGTTGTTAGACAACCCGAGCGATTCTTGGGGATAGGAGAGTCTTCAAACTTGATCTCCGGAGAAGAATCAGACCCATGGTCGTACAATGAGGCGATCCAAGATAAGGATGTACATTCTTGGCAAACTGCAATAGAAGTCGATATGGGTTCAATGAATCACAATAAAGTGTGGGAGCTAGTCGAACCACCTAATGGGGTGAAACCCATTGGATGCAAGTGGGTATACAAGAGAAAAAGAGGATCGGACGGGAAGGTGGAAACCTTCAAAGCGAGACTCGTGGTGAAAGGGTACACTCAGAAAGAAGGGATCGACTATGAGGAAACCTTTTTGCCCGTAGCCATGCTCAAGTCCATTCGGATTCTCTTATCGATTGTTGCGCACCTAGATTTTGAGATCTGGCAAATGCATGTCAAGACAGCTTTCCTTAACGGAAGTCTTGACGAGGAAATCTATATGCAACAACCCGAAGGCTTCATTGAAAAAGGTCAAGAGTGTCTGGTTTGCAAGCTGGGGAAGTCCATTTATGGACTAAAGCAAGCATCCCGAGCTTGGAATCAATATTTTGATCAGGTTATAAAATCCTACGATTTTGATCAAACCAATTTTGAAAGTTGTGTTTATAAAAAGTGTGATGGAACTGCCTTGGTATTCTTAGTACTATACTTAGATGGCATTCTGCTCATTGAGAAAGATGTTATCGGACGTAAGGGTATGGCTGTCAAAACAGTTTGATATGAAGGACTTGGGAGAAGCTGGTCACATCCTAGGGATCAAGATCACTCGAGATCGCAAGAAAAGGATGATCGGCCTCTCACAAGCTTCATACATAGACACTGTCTTGAAGTGATTCAGCATGCAAGATTCCAAGAAAGATTTTGTACCCTTCATACATGGAATCCATCTATCCAAAGAAATGTGTCCAAAGACGCAGAAAGAGATAGATGACATGAAGAACATTCCTTATGCTTCGGCTGTAGGAAACCTCATGTATGCAATACTATGCACGAGACCGAATATCTGCTTTGTCGTAGGCATGGTAGCAAGATATCAAAGTAACCCCGGGAAAGAGCATTGGACTGCAGTTAAAAATATTCTGAAGTATCTGAAGAGGACATGGGACAGAATGTTGGTTTATCAGTCAGACAGTCTAATCCCCGTCGGTTACATGGACTCAGATTTCCAATCAGATTTAGACTCCAGGAAGTCAACCTCGGGTAGTGTGTTTTGCATGG
Organism: Stenogyne calaminthoides; assembly: GCA_037126765.1. Lineage (NCBI taxonomy): Eukaryota > Viridiplantae > Streptophyta > Magnoliopsida > Lamiales > Lamiaceae > Stenogyne > Stenogyne calaminthoides. Next base: position 24,136,775 of record JBBCBC010000012.1, read on the forward strand.
GAGGAGGAGCCATGACATGGAGAAGCGTTAAGCAGAAATGCATCGCCGATTCTACCATGGAAGCCGAATACGTAGCTGCTTGTGAAGCGGCGAAGGAAGCGGTTTGGCTCAAGAACTTCTTAGTGGACTTGGACGTTGTTTCGGATTTGCCCAGCACAATCACGGTTTAATGTGATAATGCCGGAGCAGTTGCAAACTCAAGGGAACCGAGAGCCCACAAAGCCAGCAAACACATAGAAAGAAAATACCATCTTATACGAGAAATCGTTAAGAGAGGAGACATAAAGGTGGCAAAGATTGCATCGGAAGATAACCTAGCAGATCCATTCACAAAGGGTCTGCCTCAGAATACATTCGAGAGACATGTGGAAGGAATGGGTGTCAAGAGCATTGTCAATCTGCTTTGAGTATAAGTGGGAGAAATAGGTTCGTGTGAGTGACATTAGATGTCACGAAGAACACGAGATGTCCTGTAGTATACTTAAAAGCAGACTTTGAGTATAAGTGGGAGATTGTTGAGGTTATACTAGAAAGTATGCTTTTTACTTTGTATAACCAAACTGAATTTCTTATTTATTTACTGAAATAAATTATTTATCACTGTTGCAATAAATATGATTGAATGTTATATATATTTACTGCATACCCGTTCAATAAATAGTACGTGTTACATTGTAGTTAATTTGGTGATACCAGATCATGGAAGATCAAATTAACAGTTCCTCGTAGCCAAGTACGAATTCACAACCCATATGGAAATGCACAATCCATCGTGAAAGGTTGAAGTGTAAAGCTCAGATTGGCTTGTCTTGACCAAGAGATTACACTAGTGCATTATGATTCGCTAAATAGGACCTACAGGAGGATAAATTCTTCAGCACTGAATATGGAAGAATTAGACCTCAGTGGTTCGTTATTTCTTAATCTCCATTCCTTAAATAGGATCGTGTGAAATTAATAACTATTGCTTTGACTTATGATGGAAAGAGAATCAACGTGATTCGATACCTTATATCTTGGGCAATAATATTAGTTACACGACGATTGCTAAGATTTAATACGGGGAATCGTGTGCAAGCATGTCTTGCTTGATTTGTCCCCTTGGTGGGCTCAGAAGTTTTATCATACCAAATCTTGCAAGTGGAAATTTATTTCCGGTATGGATAATAACGTTGAGTTGTCTTTACTCCAAGGATAAAGATATTTATTAATATAAAGTTCTTTCAGTGGCTTAATTAATTAGTGGACTAGATAATCTTAAACACGGGAAATAATAACCGGGAGCCATATTATTGCAGCATCGTAATATGGATTAAGATGGATAGTTCAATATTAATTTTATAGTGGAGTAAATTAATATTAATGAGCTTGAATAATATTTTGGCTTAATATTATAAATTCATAGCCCATTGGAGGTCCAATCTTAATTCTCCTAAAGGCCCCTCAAATAGCCCAAATTAAAGTCCAATTAATGAAAGGGAGAATAAAATATTATTGCCTATTTTTCCCCAATTATTTTCGAAAAAAATGAGTAGGAGAGAGAAAAAGATTTTCTTGATTTTCTTGGAAAGATTTTATGGAATAAGTATTCTTTAGATACAAGTTTATCCCATAAATTCAAGAAATATAAAAGATCTTATTTCTTCCCTATTTTATTTGATATTTTCGAAAATAATGGACAAGAAGGGAGGAGAAGATTTTGTTGGGAGATATTTTGGGAAATAGAATATATTGGATATATTCAAGATTGTATCTTGAGGAAGAAGCAAGGAAATTTCTCAATGCCCAACTTGACCTAAATTTTCGTCCCCCCTAGTCCTTTAAATAGGGGATGAAATTTTCATCCCCAATGCAATTCCATGTGTTGGAAAAATTAGAAATCCACAAAGGTGGTGACAAATATTTTAAGTTTTCTCCTTTATTAAAATCATTCGTGAGAATCCTCCCACCGGATTACGTTCGTAGACTTGGGACATATTTGAGAAGACACTTTGGGTTGATCCATCGTCTCAACGGTTGTCTCTACAAGAGGTATGTAATTTCGTAACTCCTAGATTCCGCATGCTTAGGATTTACGTGAATTACGTGTACGAATATTGTTGTTGCTTATTTAATTATTATGTTGATTTAGGATTGATTCATGATAGTAATTAATTGAATAATTTAAATATGTATTTAAATACACCTCGAATAGATCCGGGCACCCCGTATTTCCCAACAAATTCAACCATTAAAATTCATCCCAAAGTGGTCAAAGCATTACTTTCTTTTTTTTCATCAACTCTCAGTTCTCAAAGTTTAAATACTAGCATACTACTATATTCATATTATTACACTTATAATATTTATATAATTACACTATATATATTGATGTGTAAAAAATGTACCTCGAGATCACTGGGATTTGCACGCTCACCTGGACTCGAGGGAGGACCAGGTTTGACTATCTCCTCTTGTAAGTTTTCCATGTCACGAACAATAATACCTGAAAAACGCGCCGGAGGGGGCTCCGAGACACTCCGACGCTCAAGTCAGAATCAATCTCAAAGAATACTCTTTTCTCAAAGTAATCAAAGTTAAACAATGTATATGGTGTTTAGTAGTAGAATAATTCGCGTGTGTTTGTGTACACCTGATGGGTGGATTTATACCCAAATTGAGTCAATAACTACCTACCTACCTGGACTCGCCCACTGACCACGTCTCTGCCCAACAACCTCCTTATATTTCCGGGACTTTCTCCACGACTCAATTAGTCCCCCTCTTTAATTCGGTCTCATCCACTATTCTATCTTATCGCCTCACCTATCTTGGAACGGCCTCACCTCAGGATTGCTCCCCAATCCTTGCAACAACCTTCCTTAGTCCAGCCTATAATTCTCGGGCTGGCCCTTCTTCGCCCAATCAGTCCCAGGTCTCCAAGACTCGTCCATCTAGAAGGGTTTGAGCCCACTCCAAGTCCTTTTCGACCCCCTGAATGGGCTTGAGCCACTCCAAGTCCTTCTCTTAATCAGTACATCAGTCCATCTTCTTATCTCTGCCCCTTTCTGGCCCATTTGTTCATCTCGCGGACAGGCCCATTGCCTGGGCCCAAACCTCATTCTAGTCTTCCAAGCTTATTTGATTGTCCCCTCTATATTCAAACGTCCACATGTACACCACGTGTGCTCATACCATTGGATGACATAAATATCCCGTATCACATATTATAATGTCCCCACTATTTTAAATTTTGTATTTTTATTAGTTTATTAAATTAAATACTTATTTTATATGTTATTTATTTCAGATATTGAATATTGGGATATTGGTGATCCTATACATCGATGTGAATTTTGTGGTGCTATGTTTTGGTTTGATGAACTATTGAAATCTACAAAAAAAGAATTATCTCCAAAATTTTCATTGTGTTGTATGCAAGGAAAAATTCAGTTACCTCTAATGCTTCAGCCTCCATTACTTCTTCAAGATTTGATATGGGGTCAAAGTAATAGAAGCAAACATTTTTTGGATAACATTCGTTCATTCAAGAATATGTTTTCTTTTACATCTTTAGGCGGAAATATCGCTAGAAATTTAAATAGATGTAAATCTTCCCCGGTGTTTCAAATGCATGGTCAGAATTATCATTTCCAAGTGGCCGTGATCCACCAGCGAATGCCCAGCTCTAAATATACGACACAAATAATGAAATATATAACAGGATTCGATCTGTCAGGTAAGATATTTTTAATTTTTAAAAATGTTATCTACGTATTATTTTAGCTTCAATCAAATTAGTTACATCCCAATATATATATACCGTAAAATCAATTTTCGACGGAATGAAAAAGACATATATGGTAGAATCGTAACCATAGAATACGAAATGCATACATTTGTCTCATACACTATGGGGATGGTGAGAAGAGATATATTTTACATCCCATAGGGGCTATAATTGGAGATACCATTGTTTCTGGTACAGAAGTTTCTATAAAAATGGGAAATGCCCTACCTTTGAGTGCAATACAAGCTGAGATTGTATCCGACTTAAAAGAAATGCTGGACAACAACAATGTTCTGGTTAAGAGGTTTAGATATGCTAGAGATAAATTCAACTCTGGTCACAGAAAAGTAACTATGCAATTAATCGGAAGTAGAGGTTACGATCCAAGGACTCACAACTTACCTACGGTTTCAGAAGTTGCAGCTGTGGTTACTGGTGATCTTGACAGCACTATTGGGGTCCGTGACATTATATTCAAACATATTCTGGTATACTGCAACGTATTACAAAGTTGAACCCGTCTTATCTTGCTTTGCAATATCCTCATCTTTTTCCTTAGGGTGAGGATGGGTACAGGGAAGATATACCATTTTCTCAATCTGCATTGGGAAGGGTTGGACAAAGGACTGGTATTAGCATCAGAGAGTTTTTTGCATATCGTCTTCAGGAAATGAATGAGGAGCCGCCTACACTACTATCTTACAAGAGGTTAACGCAACAATTCATTGTGGATGCATATACGATGGTTGAGTCTGCAAGGCTTTTGTACATAAAAAATCATCAGAAGGAACTTCGATGTGATATGTATGTCGGTCTTGAAGATGCTTATTTGAATGGGGAGAGGGAAGGAAGAGCTATTGGTAAACGCATTGTTTTGCCTCCTTCACTTACTGGAGGCCTGAGGTACATGATGCGGAATTATCAAGATGTTATGTCTATTTGTCGTTGGGCTGGTTATTCACAATTGTTTATAACATTTACGTGCAATGTGAAATGGCCAGAAATTATTCGTTATATGTCGCATAGAGGTCAAAATCCCGAAGATCGACCAGATATTGTATGTCGCATCTTTAAGGTTAAACTGGATGCACTGATTCGTGACATTCGACAAAATAAAATATTTTGAAACATTAAATCGGGTACAATTTTTTTTTGTATAAAGTTTTATTTATAAATAAATTATATTATAATAATAGTATATAATCATAAATTAAATGTAGAAATTTGTAATGAAATCTATACGTTATTTTACAGTTTTGTATACTGTTGAGTTTAAAAAACTTGGTCTGCCTCATGCGCATATCTTGGTTTTTCTGGAAAAGTATAATGATGTTCCTTCAGGTGATGATATTGATCGAATAATTTCAGCTGAATTACCAGATAAGTCGAATGATAAGCAGTACTTTGAAGATGTTCGTGATTTTATGATGTATGGTCCTTGTGGTCCAACTGTTAAGTACTCTCCATGCTAATCTGAAGAAGGTGAATGTACAAAGCACTTTCTAAAGAAATTTTCGTCTGAGAGTTCATTTGATGATGATGGATATCCTATTTATAGGCGGAGGGGCGATGGAAAAGTCGTGAAAAAATGGTGTTTTTTTGGACAATAGGTTTGTTGTTCCTCATAACAGATATCTTCTCCTGAAATATGGTGCACATATTAATGTTGAATGGTGCAATCAATCCAGAGCCATTAAATACTTATTCAAGTATATCAACAAGGGTCATGATCGTGTGACAGCTACTTTTGTTGAAAATAATGGGGAGTCTAATCACGCATCGGATGTTGATGAGATCAAGATGTATTATGATTGTAGGTATATTTTGTCGTGCGAAACTGCTTGGAGATTATTTGGTTTTGAAATTAACTACAGGAATCCGTCTGTTGAACGTTTGGTATTCCATCTACCAGAACAACAAAATGTTGTGTTCAGGGATACCGATTCTTTGCATTCTATTTTGGACAGACCGAGTATGAACACTAGCATGTTTTTAGCTTGGTTTGAGTTGAATAAGCATTCTGATGATGCTGTTAAGTTGACATATGCTCAAATTCCTCAATTTTTTATTTTTAAAAGAAAAACAAGGAAGTGGGAACCAAGACAGAGGGGAATTTCAGTTGGTTGTATTTCTTATGTACCACCTGGTACTGGTGAGGCATATTATCTGAGGATTTTGTTGAACGTTGTCACTAGACCTACGTGTTTGATGATATCAAACAATTTAGAGAAACAGTTTATTCCACATTCCATGATGCTTGCTTTGCTAGAGGGTTGTTGGACGATGATAGAGAATATGTTGATGGACTAGAACAAGCTAGCGTTTGGGCCTCTGCATCTTCGATGAGATCTATTTTTGTTACTCTTCTCAATTCCGGATCTTTAAATAATCCGGGTGAGATATGGGATAAGTGTTGGAAATATTTGTCCGATGATATTTTGTACAAGAGAAGAAAAATAATGCATTATCCAGGTATTTTTTTTTAATTATAAATTATTTCAATTCAATTCCCTCCGCCCAATTATTTCTCGCTCAATTTCCTTATTCTTCCGCACCAAAGTTTATTGGGCGTTTTATATAATCAGTCATAATTATATTATATCATATTAAGTGTTTTGAAAGAAAAAATATATTTTTTATATTATTGGTGTGTATATTTTCATATATATATTATATGTAATTGTTAAGTATATTATTAAAAAATATCATTTAATAATTTATGTATGATTTTTTAAATTATTATTCTTTTTATTCTTCTTATATTTTCTAGAGTTGAGAATGTCGGATGATGAGATCAAGAACTGTTGTCTTTTGGAAATTGATAATATGTTACATTCTCTTGGTAAGAGTTTGCATGACTTTGATGGTATGTCTGTGGCAGTTGTTGATACCAATATAGCATCCCGTAATAGGATGATTTTGACTGAGTTATCGTATAATGGAGCTGACCTGCGAATGGAGTATGAAGTTTTGCTAGGGAGATTGAATGATGAGCACCGTGTTATTTTTTATAAAATAATTACATCTGTGTTGTCAGATTTAGGTGGGGTGTTTTTTGTGTACGGTTATTGAGGTACTGGGAAAATATTTTTGTGGAGGACACTATCTTCTAGATTACGATCTGAAGATGAGATTGTATTGAATGTAGCATCGAGTGGCATAATATACTTCCTGGTGGACGTACAACGCATTCTAGGTTTTGCATTTCAATCAATTGTCTGGAAGATTCTACGTGTAACATCAAACAAGGTAGTCATCTTGCTGAACTTTTGATTAAGTGCAAGCTCATAATATGGGATGAAGCTCCAATGACTCACAACATTGTATTGAAGCATTAGATACATCATTGAGAGATATCATGCAGCTGTCTGATCCATCGCGCTGTGAAATACCATTTGGTAGAAAAACAATTGTTTTTTGGGGAGATTTTCGACAGATATTGTCTGTCATTCCAAAAGGAAGGAGACAAGACATTGTACATGCCACTATCAATTCATCCGATTTGTGGAATGCATGCATTGTTTTGAAGTTGAGAAGAAACATGAGGTTGAGGCAATTCAATTCGGTTCAGGGGATGAACGAAATAAAATTATTTTCGGAATGGATCGAATCAGTTGGTGATGGAAGTATAGGGACAAAAACTGATTATGGTTCAGATATTATCGTCCCTGATGATATTTTGTTGAAATGTGGTGATGATCCATTTGCTTCCATAGTTGATTGTATTTATTGGGATTTTAAATCGAGGATGTACGATCACAAATTTTTAAATGACAGAGCTATACTTGCACCGACACTTGACGCTGTTAAATCTATTAATGATTACATGGTTCGGTTAAATCAAAAGGAGTCTCGCAAGTATCTCAGCTCCGATAGTCTTTGCAGGTCTGATTCCAATTTTGATTCTCTTGCTGATGTTCATACTCCCGAGTTCCTCAACACTTTGAAATTTTCTGGTGTGCCCATGAACTTAATCTCAAAGTTGGAATGCATGTTATGTTGTTGAGAAATATAGATCATTCAGGGGGATTATGTAACGGAACCAGGTAAACTTTTTATTTTTTAATTAATTTTTTTTTACAAATATTTACCATTTCTTATAAGATTATTTTTATAATTTATTTTTTTATTGTAGGTTGGTGGTCACTAGGTTGAGTGATAGATTGATCGAAGGTAAATTTCTTACTGGCAGCAGCGCTGGTGAACTAGCATTGATACCTAGATTGTCACTGACTCTTTCCGATACTAGGTTACCATTCAAGTTTACACGCAGACAATTCTCGTTGATTGTTTCGTATGCTATGTCAATAAATAAAAGTCAAGGACAGTCATTTTCTCATGTTGGAGTATTTCTTAAAAACACGATGTTTAGCCATGGTCAGCTTTATGTCGCAGTTTCGATTCGACGTGGTTTGAGGATTATGTTGTGTACTAATTGCATTTCTGAACATAATACAACAAAGAATGTTGTATTTCAAGAAGTGTTCCGAAATGTTTAGATTTTTTGAATTATTTTATGATTTTTTTTTCCTACATTGTTTTTCTTTAAAAGTTTGAATGCTATTTTATTTAACAAATGGTTGTTGTCGTTTTACTTTTATTTAAAAAAATAAAACAAGCTGTTATATGTGTATTTATAAATTAAAAAATGGGAATCACTTATGCTTAATAAGTATTGTTTAAAAAAATAATTTGTGAAATGGTAATGGGATACTCTAAGTTTTAGGATATTTTGCAGTTGAACTTTGAGGATGACAATAAATATTAAAATTTATTTTTACTAATATATTTTTTACTAAAAAAAGATTTTATCATGGTTAAGTTATCAATTAATATCTAAAAGATTAATTATAATCTACAAATTAAAGTGATACTAAAAGTATATAATAATCCATCCGTCCCAAAGTCGTTTACCCATTTGTTTTTTGTTATTTAGTTTTAATGTAATAAAGAGTTATTTATTTTACTTTTTTTAAAGATAATAAAGTGATGAGATTTTTGTTGAGAGGATATAGAAAAGTCTATTTTACTTTTTATTAAAAAGATAAAGATTTTTTTTTTTTGTGTAAAAATAATTGAAATGGATGAGATGTAATTTGAAAATGTTGAGAGGGGACAGTGAAAAATACTAGTATCCTTCTAATATTGTTGGAAGTTGAGATTTTGCACGGTTAATGTTTCCGTCACATCTTTCGAAAAAAAAATGTTTCCGTCACACATATTAAATTGAGGAATGGATACATAATTATATTTAGTATAAGTTTCAATTGTGACTTTTTCCCTAAAAGAAAAGATACCGTCATTCAAATAAATGTGACAAAAAAACGTTTTCAAATTTGAAGATAATGTGGGGTTCGAATTTTTTTTTGAAGATAATGTGACTAGGCATGCTCAAAATAAACCAGACCGCCCAGGTTTTGGTTTCGAAATCGAATTCAAATTTTGGTTCAAATCGAATTGAAATCGGTTCAATTCAAAAATCCTATTTAAGAAATATAGGTTAAATCGTCTCGATTATACCATTTTAAAAATCTAAACTGTTTCAAATCGGAATTTGAATTTGGCCGGTTTTTTTTAATTCAATGGCTTAGATCTCATTCAACTCAAATTCAATGAATATGATCATTTGGTTCAAACTGAAATCGACGGAATATTTTTTTTATTTATTTTTTATTATATCTTCTATAAATACTACATAATTCAACCATTAAAATTGAGTGAGTGACTTTCCACTCCAATTTAGTGTGTTATGTTACTAGTAGGTCCAATGCTATATATTAAGAACTAAGAGGTGCAAAATGAATTATAAAATATCTTGAATACTGCTTTTAATAAAGAGATCTCTTCCTACCGAAAGTACAAAAAAATCGGTTGATTGACTCCTATCACACTTCCCAATTTCGCAAAAGTAACCTGATTCTCCTTTCTTTTCTCTTTTTTTCTCTCAAACCTTCATAATTGTTTCATTGTTTTTTCTCTCTTTCTTCTTTCATAATTCATAATTGTTTCTGGGAAAGCTTCAGTCCAAAAAAAAGGGTGAAATAATCCCAAAAATCTAAATATACATTCATCTTTGTTTTATTTCCAATTTGAATTTTCATATCTGAAAATCTTAAAATTATATATCCAAAATCTAAAAAATTACATATCTTCGTCCCTATTCGTCATGCACATGTGCATAAATAAGATGAACATATTCATCAAACCATGCATAAAAACATAAATATGTTCATTAATTGATGATCATATGCACAAAAAATATACAAAAACAAATCCAAAAATCTGAAAAATAATCAAATCCGAACAGAAAAACATTTATCTTCCCATAGTCGTCTTCCTCATCATCAATCAATCATTCGTGTTTGCAGTAAACCCATAAACATCAAACCCACCGGAAATTGCAAACTCTTCAAAAAATCATAACCAAAATTCAAAAAATCAAAAATAGAATATTCTTAGATCTGGACGAATCAAACAAACTTACTACAAACCAAATGCGAATCAGGCGCCTCAACAGATTCATAATCAAAATCCAGAAAATCACCAGATTCAAGAAAAAGAAAAAATCACACGAAAATCAAACAAAAAATGCCCAAAACACAATAACAAAATCAAAAAATACAGAATGCTTCGTCTTCACTTTGTCTTCAGTTCAATATTCCTTTCCCTCCCACCACAAAATTCAGACTCAATCGAAGAAAATGTCTTCCCCATTTAAAACCAAGCAATAGCAAACAACAAAAAGGGTATAAATTTCAGTAAAACATCACCAAAACCCATCTCTACAACGACGCAACGACGTCATCTTCTACGTTTCTGCCTCTCACCACCGATCCGCCGCCTCCCACCACCGATTTGCTACCCGTCCATCGGAAACGCCGCAAAACAGCCTAGATCCGCCACCATCTGCCGCAACCGCCGCCGTATTCGCAACCATCTGTCGCCATCGCCGCCGTTAAACTACAAATCTTAGAACCTTGTTTTGGTCGGGCGCCGACGCGGGTGGTGTAGCGTCACGGTCATGGAGTCGAGATTGTCGATGGTTGCGTCATGCTCGGTGGTGGTGGTGTGTGCTACAGGCGGCAACCATTTTTTGTGGGGAAGGGAGAGAGAAGACGTTTTTTTAAGAGAGAGAAAGTGAGTAGAGATAAATGATTGATAGTAGATGTGGGGATTGATAAAGAAGGAAAGGGATATAATGGGTCTTTCAAACATGATTTTGGACCTATTAGTACTCTAATATAATTTTTGGACCTTGGATTGGTTTGGAACTGGGAGTACATCTCTCTTAAAATTCATTCTAAAGTGATCAAAGCATAACTTTTTTTTTTCTTCATCGACTCTCAGTTCTCAAATTTTAAATACTAGCATACTACTATATTCATATTATTACACTTATAATATTTATTTAATTACACTATATATAATGATGTGTAAAAAATGTACCTCGAGATGATGAGGATTCGCACGCTCACCTGGACTCGAGGAAGGACCAGGTTTGACTATCTCCTCTTGTATGTTTTCCATGTCACGAACAATAATACCTGAAAAACACGCTGAAGGGGGCTCTGAGACACTCCGACGCTCAAGTCAGAATCAATCTCAAAGAATACTCTTTTCTCAAAGTAATCAAAGTTAAACAATGTATGTTGGTCCCGATTTGAAAACCCATTAGTGTGGAAAATACCATGTAATGCATATAAAACAGGGGTGAGGGCAGAGTGATTCCAATTACTTTTTTTTTTTTGCTTTTAAGAACGATGTGTGTTTTGCTTATAATCAAATGCATATAGCAAGTAAGAACATAAAACAGTAAAGAACACACGATTTTATAGTGGTTCGGAGTCCAACTCCTACATCCACTCTTCCCTATCAGCAGGGGCACCAACTTAACCAACTGGACTTAGTTTTATGTGTTAGTCCAACACAATACAGATGTTTACCGAGTTCACACTCAAACGGGACTTATCTCCCTCACTGGATCGTCTACCCTCCCTTTCGGGATTGCTTAGATGTTTACCAAGTTCACACTCACCTACAAACTTAACCTATCAAACTGATTTGGGTAAGGTTTGTTTGGTTTCCAACTAGGTTGAGATTTTCCCTTACATTTGTTTAGCTTCAATGCTAAGGATGGGAAAATCTCTCTAAGCTTAGGATATTGCATTTTTGCTTAGATCTAGGATAGAACACTCTTGAATATATGCGTGTATTTCTTGCTCAACGTTCTATGGTGGGAATGCTTGAGTATATGGCTCTTGGATCTGTAGCATCTTTTTCCACATTCTCCACCCGAATAATGAAGGAAGAACTTGTATTTATAGTGTGGATTTGAATGTTACCGTTGGATGGAGTCACATTCAAATCCATACTATTATGTAAGCTTTCTCTATGACTTTTTCGGGTTGGTTGTCTTTCCTCTCGTTGGTCCACGTCCAAATTTGAATCTAACGACTATAATCTTGAGGATCTTACGAGTCTTGAGGTTTCTCCGAGTCTTGAGTTCTTGATTGACAGAGACTTCTCTTGATGGACCTTGTCGATCGGGTATCTTGACACTCAGACTAACTGAGTTAAAGCTCTTCCCGACTTCGCATATCATCGACCCTCAGTCACTACCTTTTCGAGCTAACCGATCATCGATAGCGTTCGATTCTCGATGAATATGACTTGAGATGACTTCTCTTACGATTTCTTCTACTTTGATCTAGTATGTAGATTTACGGTTTTTCGATATTCGATTTCTTCTACCGATCGTGATTTCATGATCGGATCGATATAGCATCAGTCGACATATCAGTTTATCTGCATCAGATTAGTACATCAGGTTAGCATTTAAGGTTAGCATATCAGGTTAGTTTATCTGATCTTGATCACGTCTGATCTCGATCAGTCTCATTTGCTCCTCTTCTGATCTGCAACCTCCTCTTCTGATCTGGTCATCTGGTCATTTGATCTGGTCTTCTGATCTGGTCACTTCTAATCGGTAACCGATTCTTACGATCGATCACCGGCTTAGCTTATCTTTTCTTCCGATTTTTGCAGGAAGAACTCATCGAGCTTAACTCCGGAACTCATCTTACTCATCTGATCTCGATCAGTCTCGTCTGTAGCCTCGTATGATCTCGATCATCTTCGTCTGATTCCATGAGTTTCCCCTCAACTTGTTCTCTCGTTCCTCAACTTGTTATTTGTAGATTAGCTTCAAAAACACAAGTTGATAATGTTTTGGCATAATTCATCAAAACTAAAATATCCCAACAATTTCCCCCTTTTTGATAATGACGCCAAATCATTAAAATATATGCACTTTTACATAAATGGGTTTTTGTTTAAAAAGATCAGTTCAGATGGTCACATTGAAAATAGTGATCTTTTGAACTCCCGCTCTGATACCAATTGTTGGTATCAGTTCAGATTGTCCTCTGATACCAATTGTTGGTATCAGTTCAGATTGTCCCGTTGAAAATAGTGATCTTTTGAACTCCCGCTCTGATACCAATTGTTGGTATCAATACAGAAACGGGTTTAAAATAGATCAGTTCAGGTGGTCACTTTGAAATCAGTGAACTTTTGAACTCTCACTCTGATACCAATTGTTGGTATCAGTTCAGATTGTCCCGCTCTGATACTAATTGTTGGTCCCTATTTGAAAACCCATTAGTGCGGAAAATACCATGTAATTCATATAAAAAAGGGGTGAGGGCAGAGTGATTCCAATTACTCTTTTTTTTTGCTTTTAAGAACGATGTGTGTTTGCATATGGCAAGTAAGAACATAAAGCAGTAAAGAACACACGATTTTATAGTGGTTCGGAGTCCAACTCCTACATCCACTCTTCCCTATCAGCAGGGGCACCAACTTAACCAACTGAACTTAATTTTATGTGTTAGTCCAACACAATACAGATGTTTACCAAGTTCACACTCAAACGGGACTTATCTCCCTCACGGGATCGCCTACCCTCCCTTTCGGGATTGCTTAGATGTTTTTCGAAGTTCACACTCACCTACAAACTTAACCTATCAAACTGATTTGGGTAAGGTTTGTTTGGTTTCCAACTAGGTTGAGATTTTCCCTTACATTTGTTTAGCCTCAATGCTAAGGATGGGAAAATCTCTCTAAGCTTAGGATATTACATTTTTGCTTAGATCTAGGATAGAACACTCTTGAATATATGTGTGTATTTCTTGCTCAGTGTTCTATGGTGGGAATGCTAGTATATGGCTCTTGGCTCTGTAGCATCTTTTTCCATATTCTCCACCCGAATAATGAAGGAAGAACTTGTATTTATAGTGTGGATTTGAATGTTACCGTTGGATGGAGTCACATTCAAATCCATACTATTCTATAATTTTCGCAGACTTTTAGGGTTGGTTGTCTTTCTCTCATTGGTCCACGTCCAAATTTGAATCTAACAACTATAATCTTGAGGATCTTACGAGTCTTGGGTTTTCTCCGAGTCTTGAGTTCTTGATTCAGCGGAGACTTCTCTTGATGGACCTTATGCGTCGGGTATCTTGACACTCGAAGCTAAGCGAAGTTGACTCTTGACTTCAGACATCGACCCTCAAGTCACTAGCTTTTCGAGTTAAGCGATCATCGATGGTGTTACGATTCTCAATGAATATGACGGATGACTTCTCTTCCGATTTCTTCTACCGATCCGGTATCGCAGTTTACGGTTTTTCGATATCGATTTCTTCTACTTTGATCGTCGGCTCACATGATCGATCGAAGATAGCATCAGTCAAGATATCGGTTTATACGCATCGATTAGTACATCATAGCATATCGGGTTAGTTTATCCGATCTTGATCACGTCGATCTCGTCGATCTCATCTGCTCCTCTTCCGATCCGCAACCTCCTCTTACGACCGCAACCTCCTCTTCTGATCTGGTCATCTGATCTGATCTTCTGATCTGGTCACTTCTGATCAGGTAACTTCTGATTCTTCTGATCAGCTGGCTTAGCTTATCTTTTCTTCTGATTTTGCACAACTCATCAGTTAACTCCGGAACTCATCTTACTCATCTGATCTCGATGGGTCGTCGTAATGACCTCGTCGATCTCGATCATTTTAAATGCGATTCCATGAGTTCCCCCTCAACTTGTTCTCTCGTTCCCCCTCAACTTGTTATCTGTAGATTAGCTTCAAAAATACAAGTTGATAATGTTTTGGCATAATTCATCAAAACTAAAATATTCCAACAATGTATATGGTGTTTAGTAGTAGAATAATTCGTGTGTGTTTGTGTAAACTTGATGGGTGGATTTATACCCAAATTGAGTCAATAACTACCTACCTGTCTGGACTCGCCCATTGACCACGTCTCTGCCCAACAACCTCCTTATATTTCCGGGACTTTCTCCATGACTCAATTAGTCCCCCTCTTTAATTCGGTCTCATCCACTATTCTATCTTATCGCCTCACCTATCTCGGAACGGCCTCATCTCAGGATTTCTCCCCAACCCTTGCAACAAGCTTCTTTAGTCTAGCCTATAATTTTCGGACTGGCCCTTCTTCGCCCAGTCAGTCCCAGGTCTCCAAGACTCGTCCACCTAGAAGGGCTTGAGCCCACTCCAATTCCTTCTCGTCCCCCTGAATGGGCTTGAGCCACTCCAAGTCCTTCTCTTAATCTGTACATCAGTCCATCTTCTTATCTCTGCCCCTTTCTGGCCCATTTGTTCACCTCGCGGACAGACCCATTACCTGGGCCCAAACCTCATTCTAGCCTTCCAAGCTTATTTGATTGTCCCTTCTATATTCAAACGTCCACATGTACACCACGTGTGCTCATACCATTGGATGACATAAATATCCCGTATCACATATTATAATTTATATTATGGCAAGTCACCAAAAGGGAGACAAATGTAAAGGTAAAGCTTCCTCCAACTCCTTCACTTTCATTCGTCGTCCACAACCACTACCGGCGCCGGTCGAGCGGGAATGGAGTTTAGACGAACTTGAGAACACGCTTGGTCCCGATTTTGAGAACCCTCTTGAAGATGATGAGCAGAACAACCCAAATCCTCCAACTCCATGTGAACGTGGAGGACAAGTTCAATTTCAACTTAAATCGGTTGTTTTTGCACCTCAATTTGAAAAAGTTATTGATGAGACAATTGGTTCAATTAAAGTTCATTGCAACTATTGTGAAAAAATATATGCTTTTAAAGTTGGAGGGGGGTATGGAACATTCATGAAGCCTTTGAACAGGGGTATAAGAGAGTCAAATTGGCTCGCGAACTACTCGTGCTCGACTCGTAAAAAGATCAAAATTGACTCGAGGATAATCAAGTTGAGTCAAGTTTGAGCTACTCGAGTAGCTATTGAGTTCGAGTTCGAGCTCATAAATACTCAACTCGAGAGGCTCGCAAACGTAATCAAGCTTGGACAGTAGTTACTATTATGCCATTAATTATTATATCAATTAAGAAAAAAAAATTTTATGAAGATTATCTTAAATGGCCTTGAGAATGATCTAAAACATTTAATTGTTGTGAAAATTACCAAAATAAATGTGAAATTATTTAAAAATTGAAAATTATTTGAAAAAATTATTTAAAAATTGAAAATTATTTGAAAAAATTATTTAAAAATTGAAAATTATTTGAAAAAATTATTTAAAAATTGAAAATTATTTGAAAAAAATTTAATAATTACAAGAAATGAGTATAATAATTATCTTAGATTCTATTATATTGAAAATCAAATAAAAAAAATTTAGGAAATTATTATCTGTTTATCTATATATACACATTCAAGACACAAATCAAAATGTAAAATTATAAAACAAAAAATTTTTAAAATATAATTTTGTTTGATTAATATGTTCAGGTGAAGATTTCAATTTCTAGATTGGGATTCTGATTCTGGCTTGGACTTTGTTTCGATGATTCAATTGATTGGACAAGTTAAACTTGAAGGAAAATCTACACTAATTATGTTCGTTATGTTCCTTTTTTCAAGTATAATTTGCTCTTCATTCCTCAGTTAACATGTGAATCCAACATGATGTGTGTCTTTACACCTGTTATGGGGTGTTTTGAAACCCATTTTGCACCTAAGAAGCATTTAAAAAAAAAAAAAATTGAATCTTACCAACTTAAAAAAGAAATGCTTCTAACTATTCGAATGGTGTTTCAAAACACTGTTAGTGTTAGTGTCCTAAAGACAATCCTATTGTGAGGACATAAATACTAAGATAATATTCAGCTTTGGTTTTAATATTATTATTTATTTAATATTAAATGTATGGCATTACACCTATTTGAATATTATGTTTGGTTGTTTGCATTTATTCTTATTTGTGTTCCCATGAGTCATTGATGTCACTGAGGTTGTGAGAACTCAGATGACTTAAGCATGATTCTCAAATAGCCTCGATCAAGGATCATCAAGAATGGGATATTGATGATGCAATTGAGATTGGTGTGCGATCTGCATCAGACTCTTAGAGAATGTAGTAAGATCTCACTTACTATGAGATACTAGGTATCTCATGATGGATGCACAGATACCTTAGAGGGTATTGATATACCCATCCGAGAAACCGTTTGATGTAATTCTACAATATGTATCTACGGGTGTCTCGGTTAGTGGAAGCGATGTGATACTCCTTTGACTTGAGGTCAATACGCACGACATGTGTGGAGTGATGAACTTTGACCATGACTGATGCTTGCACCCTTCCATGGGTAGATATGGTTTGGATTGGGTTCATCACGAAATGCATGTGCGTGGTAGTTGAGTCAAGAATATGATTCATTCCTCAATGTGGATTTAGAGAGAATACTCATCTTCTCATCATAATTGGATCTAAGACATCGGGCGATGCACGTTAGCTTGGACTTTGTGGCCAAGTGTGACATACGTGATCAATTAGTGATTAGAGATAATATGATTAAGTTATTTGAATAGACACTTCATCATGTTCAAGACTTAATCGAGTATTCACGAATGAAGGGAATATATCACAGTAGCCTACATGTTATAGGTAGTTGCAAAATTCATCACAACGTACCTCTATATTGAGAATGTCTGATTTATTGTATATGGTTCAATTAAGACTGTTAGCTCGACCAATCGCTCGATATACGAGGGTCTATGGGTCAAACAACAAGTACAATTGTTTACTGATTATAGTTGGTTGATTAAATATTATATTGGATATTAATATTTAATTTATGGAGAATATAATAATAATTATATTTAGAATTAATTATTATTATTTAATTAAATTGAATTTAATTAAAAAGTCTCATGAGTCTCACCGTGCACTCATAGTGCATTTTATGTACACAAAATAGGTGCAACTATTTCAAAGCGAAGCATGCAACTATGTTCATATTAATAGTTGCACTTTTTATAGATAAGTTGCAATTTTCAACATAACAAGTTAAACGCTTCTAAAATGCATTATTTCAAATACAAGACATGCAACTAAATGTTCCCATATTATTATTGTAGGTTTTGCATTTTTATATATATATATATATAGAAAATAAGTTGCATTTTTTCAACATAACAAAGTTGGATTTGATTTAAAATGCATTATATTTCCTAATAAAGATAACTTAAGATTTAATTTGGATACAAGCAAATTCCTAGGATTAATTAAATAGGATTCTCAATAATAATATATGAAATATTATTGTAGGATTTGATATATATATATGAAAATCAAATCTTGAAGAGTGGTAGACTTTTAGGATTTTATATATAGGGGAAATCAAATCTATGGGATTTGATTTACAAGATTATTGGATTTTATTTCCTAATAAAGATAACTTAAGATTTGGGAACAATAAATTTGTCTTGATTTATATATATGAGTCCTTGAGAATTCATTATTAAGTTGTCAAAGAAAAAATTATTTCATTGATTCCCATAAAATCACTAGTTAGAATTTTCCAGGACCAAAAATTCATCTAAAGGACCAAATCGGGATTCACTCAAATCTAAAGATACTGGAGAAAACGAAAATTGCAAAATAAAATAATAAGTTGATACTCTTGTCAAAAACTATCTTTTGTTACTCTTGGGCCTAAAATGCTCATTAGTAGAGGAACGTGCAAAACCAAACTGCTGCTATAAAAATGTATAAAAGATGTAAGGACACCATGTTTATGTTTATCCGTGTTGTATTAAAATATTTCAATTTATTGCAATTATATGTTAACTTTGATTGGCTTAAATTAATTTTTAATCTAATTCGCATGTTTTACGTGGACAATTTTAAATGGGTGAAATGCTTTCCACGGGAATCTAAATTCCAACAAACACCCCCTATATATATAGGACTTGAAGAGTGGTAGACTTTTAGCAATTTGAGGGTGATCGGTAGGGTCATATTTGCATCAAAATTGTGCTTTTATAAGGTTGAAATTATTAAGTTTTGGTGATTAATACCAACTATTGGCTTTATTATGCTTAATCAAGAGAAAGTGGAGTTCAAGAGTCATTGCATGATGATGAGAACCGTGATTTACTCAACGGGAAAACATCTGTTATTAAATTTTTGGTAATTCGAACTTCTGTGTCCCCTGAAATTTGATATATCTTGGTAGCATTTGGGGAGAGGAATAGAAAACACTTCCTCCTCGTGATAAAATCGTGAATACATCGATTCTCCGTGATCTACCTTTGAGCTGTCGTTGGGATGTAAAAAAACGAGAACTTGTTAGCGAGGGGATTCTATAGACAGGAAAGATGATTGACTTTTTTGAGTTCCTACGAGATGAAAAAAAATTGTCAAAGAAAAGTTAATTTTATTCATTCATTGATTCCCATAAAAAAAACGTTTACAACAATATATAAAGGTAAAGCAGGACCAAAAATTAACCCTAAAGGACCAAATCAAATCATATCTAAAGCTAACCGACTCAAATCTAAAGATACTGGACTAAAAACGAAAATTGCACAATAAAATAATAAATCTAATAAAATACAATTCTTGTCAAAAAATCTTGAGAACACTGTTTTTTGTTTAGCCTGTTTTTCCACAGCATGTTTCTCGAAGAAGGATCAGTCCTCTTTGGGTTTCAGTTCAAAATTCATCAAATTCAGAAAATTATCACAGTTGAAATTAACATACTTTGGGATCTCCAATAAGTGAAATGGCAACACTTAAACCAAACTTCCCTGCTTGTTTGTCTGCCATCTATAAAAAATGTATCGAAAAAAGAATGAGGTAAGGTTATAATAATCTAGACTGTTTTCCATTTATAGGTGCATCTTTTGCATAATGATCCCTATCCCCATAAGCAACGGATAAATGACTTAATATATTTTTTTAAAATTTACTTTTTTTCTAGTTTTGTTGTATTAAAATATACAACTTATTTACATTGAACCGTGACGTCTCATCTAAAAATGTAAATTTGTTATAGATAGGGGGTTGCGAAATTAATATGGGTTTATCTAATTTCCCTCAACACTTACGATCCCTCACTCGTGAAAGGGTGGAAGGAATCATTGTTTGTGCCCTCTCTTATATTCCGGACAAGGAGTGTTCAATTGAGTGGACAATTTTAAATGGGTGGAATGAATAATCTTTCCCACAAGGGGAATCGAACAAAGGATTTAATTTGAGTTGTTTTAAAGCCAAACCCTAACCTTATGAAAGAAAAGCCCACGGGCCATTTATTCTAGACTTTAATTAAAAAAATTCTAACATAAATTAAAAAGTCAATAACAATAATAAATAAAAGATAATTAAAGATGGTCGGAATTAATGTAATTATTATTTAATTTGCATTTAACAATCCCAAATAATTGATTTTGTGGTCCACTTATCATATTTTTCTTTTCAAATAAAAAAAAAAGTAAAAAAAAATTGAAGTTCTAAACCACGACTTGATAGACGAACATGCACTTTTCACTGATAATTAAATATTCCTGCTTCCATTGAGATGTAAATGAGCAGAATAATGTGTGTAGTATACATACATGCAGAACCGTACAATTATACTGATGCAGCTGCAAAAACAACACAACTTACGACAGTTATCGCGAGAGAGGGGTGAGTGACTGAGCCCCATTTGCAACCTTAATAAAAACATCCTCTAACGTTGTATCTGCTGAAGGAAGATTTTTTCCTGCACCATTAGACCCCATTCCCTTGAACTGTGAATCGGGGTTTCCATCTCTTTGCATACTTTTTTCAATGGCTTGAAAACATCTGTTATTCTTATCTCTATAGTCAAACAACAGAGCTTTACGATAAGGAAATTACCAACAGTAGATAACAGAAAATGTGTCCCCATTTTGACTAATAAATTTGATATATCTTGAAAAGCATTTAGTTGGGAAAGGTCTAATATTCATACCAAACTGATACTTTCTACATAATATATTTCAATTTTTTTTGTGAATGAATCAAAGTTCTGTCAATATTCAATCAAAATGGTGCGTAGAAGTTTTTGCATAAAATCAAAATCATATGCCGATTGAAGTGAAATCATGGTGCTATGGAGATCTTACAATAGACCTCTTATGCATGCTATTTGTAATCACTTATCTTTGCGTAGAAAATTTAATATATGGTTAATGCATAAGTATAAACACAAATCTAACTGAAACAGATTAAAGGAAATGTATCTATTATCCAAAACCTTGTATTCGATCATAAGTGCTACTTATATAGCAGTTTACCTCTTTCTGAACGTCGAGTTTCTCTATTCGTACAAAAACGTTGGATCCCTGCCTTTGCAAACTAGGTTCCCGGAAAGATGACGAGAGGTTCTTTAGGCGCCTCCAGAAGAATGAGAGAGGACTTGTTCCAAATGCTACAACGACAACAACTAACCATTCCACTGCAACGATGATAAAGGCATCTTTCATTCCATTTTTGATATCACTTAAATCTTTCCATCTCATATTATTTCCATTTGAGGAATACTTTGAGAACTCGTACAGCCCACGGTAAAGGGCAAACCCGGGATAAAGCTCCAGAGCAATTATTCCAGCCTCTGCAATATTGAAAAGATAATCAAACTAGTGACTTGAGGATTCTCAAATACTATCCATGCTAGAAAGATTTTACTTACTTTGAAATGAAGAGTCGTCGAGAAAGGACTGGAAAAGGAAGCCACCCAAGAGTCCAGTTCCAAACACCATCATGTACGCCACAACTGAAAATTGTAGGTTTTAGAAAGTTCATGCAAATGCAAATTATTAAAAACACGTGAATAAATCGATGAATTAATATTGAAAAATGGAACATAAGTGATATAGATATCTATAATGAGTTCAAACCTGTAGCAGTCTTAACGTTTGAAAACAAATCAGCAACAAGGAAACCCAGAGAGACTTGCAAGTTTATGTAGAGAAAATAAAATGCAAACTGGATGCTGTAATCATTTAGTGTGAAGAATTTTAGTCCTGTAAATCAATTATATCCGCGATTTAGTAACTTTTGGAACTTAATAGAGGATAACACAATTGCATACAATTCCATAATTGTAAATTACCTATAATTGAGCCAAATACCACAAAGCATATCATGTAGATAGTAGATAGTGCAAGAAAATATGCATAAGATATCATCCAGTAAGGTCCATCACCGAGGCCATGCATTTTCATCATAATTCTTAGTCTCTGTTGCTTTTCATAAACCAAAGATGTCAATATGACCTGCAAAAGAAAAATAATAAGAGAACAAATAACACTTTCTGCTAGCATTTGCAAAGATGAAGACTAAAGTCCATTCCTTTATAAAGGGAAAAAAATCTAATCAAACTTACGGGGAAAAGCTGTACAATGACCCACGTAAAAAAGAGTGGCCCAAGAAGGGAGGCAAAATCCAGCCTGGGTAGTTTGCTTTCAGGCTTCGGCATTTCTTTCACAAACTCAAAAAGTAATTTTGCAGATTGTCCAAGCAAGAGTTGAAGATAGGCATTTGATGCCTGAACATGAATAAAATAAATTAGCATGCTTTCGTTTATTCTTTAAATTAACAGTAAAAATTAACAGCATATTCGTTGATGTCAATGAAAAAACAATATAATTTAAAAGTGAGGTGACTGTGGGACCAAAAAAAAAATTGCATCGGCAAAGATAAAAGAGAAATGCAATGAGAAGTCTTCAATGGGAACAAACTAAAATGCTATACTCAAAATTCAGATGAAACGTTAAAATTTAAAAAGAAAGGAAATGGCTTCTTATAATGTGAAGTAGTTGTCAAACTTGAATAGATTTAATATAGAGAAAACATAGTAATTATCATGCATGATATATCAGAACTAGGCTTGCTACTCAAATAGCTACATTGGACTAGACATTTAAAAAAATCAACAGTTTAAACATATAAAAATGCACCATTTAAGTAATAAGACGGGGTAAATTAAGCTCCATACATTAATAGAATTGTGAAATCATATATAACATTTTTAGGCTTGTTGCAGTTGAAATTTTCTTTTAAAACCAAAATGCAGATGCCAATATATTTTGTTACTTCAGAAATTAAGTCAAACAGAACTATCACATTACTCAAAAAAACCTAGAGTGGCAATTTGAATGCATAAGAGAAAGTAATAGTTTAATTAGATACCAAATTTATTGAACGAAGCACCCGTGTCATGGCAAGAGGCTGATTATCATTGTTAGTAGAGTTATGCCATATCGTAACATTAAATAGTTTCTCATCTGAATTCATAAAATCATATGCTGCACAACAAATAACAGAAATATTAGGTAATTCACATAAAAAACATGGTAACTTATTTCATAATCTTGTAGTTTTGATCCCAAACCAGCTAAAATCTCATTAATCTTCTTCTCTGAGTTCCCTTCACGGTAGCCCTTGTATAGCTCATCGTTAATATCTGAAGAACTATTGCGCCATAAAGTCAAGCCTTGAACGCAGCGTACATCTGAGTTTTAAACAAGATAAGTTTCAAAAGGGACACATGCATAAGCAAAATTTAATTTGAAGTCTCAAGGTGAATTCTTTTGAAAAAAAAAAAAAAAAAATACCTATTTCTCTTGTAGCAGAACCTAACTGGAGAGGTACAGAAAAATTAGAGGTTGATGCACATTGAGCTTGAAGAAAAACAAGTGAACCGAATGAAGAATCTGCTTCTGTACCCTGTAACACCACAACTCTTTAAGTCATTAAGAAAAAAAAAAAAAAATACTAAGGGGGAGCTTGGTTCAAAATTCTTCAATGGGAATGAAAATGAGTATAGTGTAATTGTGGTGCTTAATGAGAATAAAAGATAATCAATTCACATTCATCATACTTCAAACGAAGTAACGAGACTCAAAATAAGGTAATCATTGCCTCGTTTTGATTCACTATCCACTTTTTATTGATTCCCATTTAAGAATCTGAACAAGAAGCCTCATCACTGAGAAAGAAACAAAATTATAACGAAATTACACAATATGTAAAAAAGAAATAGCAACTAACCAACACATCATCTGCTATGCTGTATATAAAATCAGAGAGATCTAAAGTTAATGATCTTGGAAGCATGTTTCTAGCCACACCTATGCGTCACATGAACATCATTAAAATCCCATAATGCTAAATAGATGTGTATAGAAATGACTAAGAGGGGCATACTTTGTCCAAATGTTTGGTTATTTCCTGTAATAAGCATAGTTAGGGGACAGGAGCCCGTTCTCTTGCATGAATCATCAGGCAAGTCTGTATACGATATAAAATCAGTTCTTACAGCACGATACTGCTGAGCTGGCACTTGTAACAACGGGGGTAGTTCCTGAGGATGAGGAATGGGACAACCGGACCCTTGGTCCGAAGCCGAGTTTTCAACCCCACATTTTGAGGGCTTATCTAATTCATTGTTCACCAATACCTCCAATATCTGGAGGAGAAGAAGCAACAAACAGAGGAAAATCGGGGATGCAACTATTCGTATATTTGTCTTCATATTTCGTTTCTGCAAAGGGAAAACATGAGAGTGAAAAAGAAATTTCGAATAAAACACGACGCTCAAAGTAATGACACCTATAACTATCATATAAGCTTATTTACATACAGAGTAACATTTGGGTGCAACTGGTCAACTAAAACAACTCATACTGTTCAGTGAACACAGGTAATACTGATCAACTGATACCTTTTAGTGAAACTTATAATACCATTTAAATATGCACTTGAATTGCACAGTGAAAAAAGGAAACCAATTTACCTTGATTCTTCTCAGATAATTAATAACTCTACTATCAAATTTTCCAACTTGCCCATAATAACAGAATCACTAAACGTTTACCAAACACCAAATAACCAAATGTAGCAGCAGAAAGATAATTCACAAAAGCATGAAATGAAAAACAGTAACGAGAATTTAACTGAACTGAACCAATAACACCAATTTTTTAAAAATTATCCAAAAAAAGGGTATAAAAACTCGCCTGAAAAGTCAGATTCTTTCTTAGCAAAGCATTGGCCTGAGTCCAAGAACTGGAGGGCCCATTTGAATCCATCATTTTTCTAAATTTCCCTTTTACTTTCTAACTATTACACAGATTTTGCATTATCATTTTAAAGACTTCTGTTTTTTCTCTTTCCCTCTGCCAACTTGCCGTTGGGGCTTTGATAAATCTGTTTACATTGAAATATTATTTAATGGGAATATGAATGAGAAAGAGTTTTAGGATCATAATATTTATGGTTCATTAATATAAAATCACCCTTCCCCCTCTTCCTAGATTATTTTCAATGTTTTTCTCCACTTATAATTATTTCCTTTTTAAATTGAAGCAACACATTAATAATATAACTTATCGGAATAATTTTTCTTCTAACGTATTATTTTCATTTCGGAAGCATGAAGGAAATATAAATTTTTATTACCATTTTTACTAAAAATTGTGAAATTGGCGTTACTGCTCTTTCATGTTACTACCTCCGTCTCATTAAAAATAGTCGTGATTTCTTTTTTGATATGTTCCAAATTATAATTATTAAGATATTAAAAGTGGGTAAATTCTTTAAAATGGCCCTATTTAACGATTCGAATTTATAGTTATTATTGTCTTTGTAATTGATAGGTTAGGACATATCAGGAACTATATAGATAAAATCAAAAAATTCAATCACAATAAATGATATGTCATTAGTCTGTATAAAACTCCAAATATTACTATCCCTATGAGATGAGAAGAGTATCAAATTTCGCGGAATCTACATTCTGATGACTGTAATGCCTCTCACGTGTTTAGGCTTGGAGCAAAGATTTAATGATTATCCCTAGAAATATTAAAAATATGAGCGTATCTCATGTGCACCAATTTCACCGTGCAATTCAAATGCATTTTTTTTTTTGAATGTACAATTAATTTTATTAAAATATTTAATTTAGATATACTGAAAACGTTCAACTTAATTACACTTAAGGCCCCGATTGGTAGTCATGAAAGGAATTCCTATAATATAATGTCTAGACTAATTTAATAAGAAGAACTCCTATAAAATTGATTGGTAGTGTCCACTAAAAAGGGTGTGTAAAATATTATTAGTTGATTGGTAGTCACTTTAAAAAGATGTGTAATTGTTATATACTGATTGGTAGATAACACAACTCATGTATAACAATTTGAAGTGACCAATTTACCCTTGCCCACAACTTATATCCTAATTGACTTCCCTATTCCTCATTTTCACCTCGTATTCTAGAATCGCCGCTGGAAGGCTCAAGACGATTCGGCTAGAAACTCTAGAAGCCCCATTTCACGATTCCGGAAACGTCGGGTTTTCGATTATCACGATTGTTCAGGTAAGATTCTTCTTTTCTAATCGAAGAATTACATAATATGAGTTGGACATCCGATTTGTCTGTGTTTGTATGTATATAACTGGTCTGATTACTTGTTAGGTTCGATATCGAGTGTTATTTGATGAAATCCGAAAATATACAACTTGTTGCTCGGTTTACGATGGATTGGTATTAACATAAATGGAGTTAATTTTAGGGTGACCCTGCAAATTTTGGGGTTCTATGGGTATTATTGAAACGGAGTTAATTTTAGGGTTGTATGGAGTTGCATATGGAAAACATAAGTGTCGAAAATTCAATCTAGATAAGTCTTTGTGATGTATATATGAGTGATTTTTGTTTATTTTTTTAAATGGTTTTTAGAGTTGATTTATTTATGTGTTCAGGGTAATGTTGATCATAATTCTGAGAACCTTATGTGATTTTACTTTGTATTAGTTGAAATATGGAGGGTGATGGCAGCAGTAGTGGCCCTAGTAGAGAGCGAAAGTAAGGTGGCACCCGAAGAACATGGAATGAGAAAGAGGAGGACATGCTGATGTCTAAGTTAAAAGAACTTGTTGCGTCGGGCTGTTGGAAAGGTGAGAACAGGTTTAAACCCGGCTACGCAAATAAGCTAGAAGAGAGGATGATGAAAAGGCTCCCTGGTACCGATATCCGTGCAACGCCTCATATAAACTCAAAGATACAGACATGGAAGAAGTTCCATGGTTACCTCCAGACAGCTCTAGAGGAGACTGGATGCGGTTTTAACACTGTCACTAAGATTCTGGACGTCTCTGATGAAGCTTGGGCTAAAGTGTTAAAGGTACGACAATTTTGTTATCATGTGTATCTATTTTTACCCATTTTTTTGTGTGAAATTCAGATTTAAAATTTGTTTATCTGATATAACTAGGAAATAACATGTTTCTAATAATCATTTTACAGAAAGACTCGTCCATTGGTCCGATGCAGTATAAGCTATGGCGCTATTATGAAGATTGGCTAGAGGTATTTGGGAATGATAGGGCTAATGGTTCTCATTCTGAGAACCTTATGGACGTTGTTAACACTCTTTTTAACGAGGAAAATGATAAGAGGAAGGCTGCAACTGAACTAGTGGAGAGCAATGTGATTCCTGATGGAGATGATTCTGTGACATGGACGTGACGAGTGAGAGCCCGAGTGTAAGGAAAACTACGTCTATCCCAAAGACTGGCAAGAGAAAGTCATCTGCAATCGAGGATAGCAGTGAAAACAAAGAGCTCATTCAAGCCATTGGATGTTTGTTTAAAAGTTCTGATGAACGCCTTGAGAACATCGTTGATGTCATTGGATACGAGGCAAAGTTGGCCATGAATTGAAATGAGGTTTACACCATTGTAGAAAGCATTGAAGAGTTAACAATGGATGAATGTCTCACTGCTACAGACATGCTTTGCATGAACACGCGCCGTCTTGATATGTTCATGGGACTTCCCGAAAGAGCTCGTTCCTGTTATGTGCAGAAGTTGCTAGCTGGGGATTTCAGTGGGGGAAATGCATCGACTTAAGCCATTTATCAGATTGGAGATGATATAATTTTGAACTTTTATTTTCACGGCTTTATGTTATTTGTTAAAAACTTATGTGTTGGTACATTAAGATGTTTTGTTTATGGATTTCTGTTATGTTTGAACAACTGGTAATTTAGTTGTTGTGAATGTTATTGAGACTATGGTTGAATGGTCATATATTTTGTCTATGGTTGAATGGTCATTTAGTTATGGTTGAATGGTCATATATTTTGTCTATGGTTGAATGGTAATCCTAGTTGATCCATGCTTATCACTAGTTTTGTGTTGATTTTATAACATACGTGTAAAAAATGAGTCATACGAATTAGCAATTACTTTTGGGAAATTGTAGTTCTTTGCCATGGGGATTTTCATAACAGGTATTGCAATATGAAAGTTTCTTAAGTTATTGATATCATATGTAACCCATTTTATTGAATTGGTAATTATTGATTAGAACTCACTCATATGTAACCAGACTTTAATACCAGGATTTTTATACTAATCCAGTCTTTAATTATTATTGCCAATTTTACACAAACTTACCAATTCACTTCAATATTTGTCTCAATTGTTTGTACATACAACTGAACCAATATATAACATACAATCAATGATACAAAATTTTCCCTTCACACATACCATTCTAGAATTTATAATATATACAATTTTTTACAAAACAGATATACAAAAACCAAAAATAAAAAATTTCTCTCGTAAATACAACCAGATCTGAGAGTTATTGCACTTGAAAAAGGTACCCTTCATCTTCAAAAAATTCACCCGACATACGAACCGTCATCTCCCACCATTGCCTCAGTAGAGCCAAAATTTTTCAAATAATTGTTGAAGTGAATTTTGGGAACGCGTCGTCTCCGGAAAGGTTATACTGAAAGGCGAAACCGCTCAATTCGAGGAGATGCTACCCAAACGTCATAACTGGTATCAAGCGGCGGAGCCTTGTCCACTATAAAATTTATCGGCGACGGCAAACCAACAGGAACGGAAATTTGAGTTGAGCAAAGGCAATAGAAAAGTCCATTTCCCGGTGTATCAGGCATCTCCACAAGTTAAAAACGAATACAGGTAATACATCGCGTTTCCTTGTATCTGTTGGCATTCCAATGTTGTATGAAATCGATTTAAATTATGTATTGAATTTAGAATTCCGTGTCCATTACACCCGAATTGTGAGATTGGAATGTTATTGATGACTGGGATATGAAGTGTAAAATTTTACAGAACCTCATTGTTGCATTGTTGAATGTGATGCCTCGGTATAGATTGCAATGGGGAAGGGGTTGTTATACACATGCATTCGGTCATCTGGTTGTTTTAATAAAGTTCTTATTCATTTGTTTATATAATTGGGATTCATTTTGCAAGAAAAGAATGCCAACATAGGGCGAAATGAAGTGTATTTAGGAAGATTTTATTTCTGGATTTGGGGTTTGTTGCTCAGGATATGATCAATTTCGTGTATCTTCATTTGTTTTCATGTTCTGTAACATCCGATTGAGGATATTCGTCTTACTTTTGATTTCAGATGGCAGTTGTTGAACCCAAAGATTACTTCGACACAAGTATCAGTTGTCGTGTCGATCTGAAAATTGTTGGTGCGATTAATGAAAAGTTGTCAAAAAGAACCAGGTTAAATTCAATAACTCATGCTTTGGCGATTTTATGAAGTTGATTCAAAAAATCCAGTTCCAAGGGCATTTAATCCTTCATATGCTCTTCAAGCAAGCCAAACAACTTCGAGGCGATAAACTGATTTTTCATGTGAACAAGTCTGAAACTGAATTCGGTCCCAACGAGTTTGCATTGATTACCGGATTACATTTCGGTCCTAAACCGCCTATTCCACAATCATCAGCTTTCTTCAAGAAAGTATGGGGAACAACCAATCCAAAATATTTGGTTGTTCAAGACATCGAAGAGGCATTTTGTGATGATAAATACAAAGGAGATGGGGAAGTTAGTCTGAAACTAGCATATTTATGGGTCTTGTATGGTATTATATTGGCCAAAGAAAAGACATCGCGGAGAATTGATATGGATTATGTACATCTGGTAGATAATCTTGACGAATTTAACAAGTACCCTTGGGGATCAGTTGGTTATGAGTTGCTTGTGAGGGACTTTAGGAAAATCATGACAACGAGTTGGTTTCCTAAGAAAGGTGCAATTCGTAAGAAGAATCAGTCGAGGAGACACATTGATCTCTATGGTTTTACGTATGCCTTACAATTTTGGAGTTATGATGCCATACCATGCGTGGGGAATTTTTGTGCACACAAGATGTCTGATGATGTAATCCCACGTATTCTACGGTGGAAAGCTACAACGTATTACAGATTTGTCGAGTTAATGCTTAACTGCTTCCCAAGTAAATTGAATGAAGGAACCCAGGTTTGTGTGATTAATTGTGTTTTCGTAGAGTTAGTTAATCATATTATCAAATGCATATTTAACACATGAGGAACCTAATATTTATTGGGCACAGCACGCCATAGTTTTGCCAAACTTAATTCCATCTTCGAAAGAGGAAAGCACAACATATTATAAGAGTGTTATGGGTTGTAGTACTGCAAAAACAACCAAGACCATGAAACGAAAAAGGGGTGATGGGCTCTGTGATATCGATGTGAAATCTCCTCATCTTGATAGATGTGACTTTAAATCTCCCGAACAAGACACATGTGAGCCAAATAAAAGTTCTCCCGAACAAGACAAATGTGAGCCGAATAAAAGTGAAAAAAAAATCATCTTGAACAACATTCTTGGCGACATTGGGAAATTGAATCAGAAGCATTCGAAGATTGATAAGAAGTTGGACCGCATCCTAGAGAAACAAAGGGTAATAATGGCTAGGTTGGGGTGTTTCGAACATGAGGATGGGATAAAAATGATAGAGTTTAAGGAAGTAGAGGAAGCACACGGTGAAGTCATGCATGAAAATAGTTCATACTGTCAAGACGAATCACAGGTACCTTACAATATATTTATCCGTTGTATTTATAATGTACATGAATGTTCATTTATTTTGAATGGTTGAAATTGTATAAATGGTGTGTATTAATACATAATTTCGCATTTGAATGCATATTGTTACAGATTGATGCATATACCACTAGTGACGATGAGATTGAGCATAATCCTGAAGACATCAGAGTGGGACAGGAAAAGATATACAATCATGTGTCCATTGAACCATTGGTTGGTGAAGATTCTATTTTTTGGAGTGGTATTCGAATACGTCTAGTCCTTCAATTTGTTTATCTGTTGGAAAATACCCAGAAACCAATAGGAGGTGGTTCGAGAGAATTTGGAATCCTACAGGTTGGCTTTGCAGTGAGGTATGAAAAAGTGACCTTGCAAATTAATGATTTTATAAATTAATGGATTTGCATTGATCTCATATATTTATCCTTCTTTTGTAGAACATGGATGCACTCATGTACCTGGTGGTCTATAAATCAAAAAAATGGCCAAAACTATTCTTACAAGGATGGACAGTGGTCGACCTAATGTTTTGGGTAAGTGGCCACTAAAATTATGATTCCTTGCTCATAATTGACAGTTGAGCCGGGATTTACAAGTTCTTTAAAATTTGCAGGGTCACATTACTGGAGGTGTATTAAAAAATTGGAGCAAGGCATCGAAGAAGGAACGTACAGATTATGATTGGGTCAATGAAGAAAAGTTCATATCAGATTACGTGTTAGGTAAATACCCTCTCCATGGACCACATTTGCCTTGGTCACAAACTGAAAGGGTGTTTGGTGTAGCACACGTAAACAAAAATCATTGGGTGTTATACTAGATTTGCATTGCATATAAGGTTATCACCGTATACGACTCTCTATCGGGCCGTAATATGAGATCTACTCCAAGGCACTTGTCTGAGATTCGTAAAATAGCAAAGCTCATGCCGAGCATTTATAAGAAACTGATTGAGGAGACCGAAACCAATGAGAAAATAGAAAGTTGGGAAGTAAAGTCGTGTCCAGATACTCCACTACATAATGATTCAAACTCATGCGGCATATTTTGTATCAAGATGCTTGAATGTCTTGCATGTGGACTCGCCATCACTGAGATTGATATGTGTATATGATTGATGAATATCGAAAGAGGTATTGTTATGAATTGTTTCGAGAAGATAACATACAGTTAACTGGATAGTGCTCGTATTGGTCGGGAAGAAACAATTTGGTTATTTTTATTATTATATGTACTTTTTATTATTCCAATCTTGTCTTAATATTTTGCATGGTATAAATGGTGTAACTTGTGTTCTAATTGGCTCTACACATACCACGTCGGTGAAACAATCTAAACGTTCCTCTAGAAAGAGTCGATGTGTTACACCTTCCTCCCATGACAAGTGTGTACCAAACCTCTCGTTCACGATCCCGACAACCATTGCAATAGCATGGTAATTGACCTCATACCTTCCCCCCAATTACCTATAGCATGTTGCTCGATCAAGGTGGACACAAAACAATGATCCATTGATTCGGTCCACTTCCAACTGTAGAATAATGCCTCTTGGGTTGGAACGTTTTTTATGGTCATGTTCAGGAGGTTTGTGGATACGTGTATTTGAGTTGATAAGTTGTAGTATGAAAATTGTTTAACATCACAAGGAAATATATATAGGGCGAAACATGGAGTCTTAATACAAGTTAAAATAATTTTTAATTATAGTCACAAGATGGCACCATTGGATAATGAACCATATAAAATAAAAAATCTTTTGATTGACTCATGCATGGCTTGTATACCATTATAGGAACATCTTTATCACATAGCTTGTGGGATAGGGGTGCAGATTTTTGTCATTTTCCATGTGTTAATTTAGTACTATCATAACAAATGAAGAATCTGGCTATCAAAGCATTATGACAATTTGACCTTGGAAATTGAAGATTATAGATATACGAACATCACTAGTCATACATGTCAAAATAGAATCCAACTTTATAAGCATTCAATCCACTTGTCCCAAAGTCATAAAATACATAACATAGTATTTTCCACTGTTGGATACAAATATAAATAACTTAAAATACAAAGTCCACCAAATACCTCGAAATAGGAGCATGTAAACTAGCATTACTCACATTAACATACCCAAAAGCACACCAAGCATCACCAATACCACACAAAAGAAAATAATAACAATCGACATAAAAATCCATAACAGATAATCACTTGGACCACCAGATGCATTGAAAAGGGTAGACGTACTTGGGTTCTGGGCAGATGAAAGCAATGTACTAGTATCAGTTACGTCTTCTGCAACACGAGACCAAAATTTAGCTTCATTTCATTCTAAAGTTGACCAGGAAGTATGGCATGAACATTTGTGGAAATCATCAAACCAATAAAAATGTCTCGTGTGATGGCCATTTGCTTGACAAACATAGTAATATCTACTTGGATGCATAGAACTCTCGCCTGCACATCTTAGGATCATTCGACCATTGCCGCATGAGCATTGCGGCGGTAACGATGAATCTCCATCATGTTGCATCTATTGGATAATTACAATGAAAAATGATACGAAATAATTAAACCAAACATCACAAACATTAAAAAGCAAAATTCACAAATCTGCATACAAATATTTGAAACATTACAACAGAAAATAAATTAGTAACCAAAGTGACAATCATAAATTCATCATAACATTACATATTCAATTTATTAAACTACTTTCTAGTGTCTCCAAATATTATACATAGACGTAGCCAGATCTTCTCGGAATTGATTAAACTCGTGATGACTCAACCGTATCAATAATGTCGGGCGGTTACGAATCAAGTTCTGGCGGCTCATTTTGATCAAGTAGTTGTTCAATTGGGTCATCAGACATCTCTTTGTGAATAAAGTTATGGAGTAGGAAACATGCCATTATAAGCCTAATTTGAGTCTTTATGGGGAAATATGAAGGAAAACTGAGGATTGGGAATCTCATTTTTAAAACACCAAATGCACGTTCTATGACATTACGTGCTCTAGTGTGTCGCATATTGAAATGTTCATGGGGGTTCGTAGGACTATCCATTGATGGTCCCCACTCTTTCAAGTGATATCTGCAACCTCTATAAGGTACGAGAAATCCCTCAGAATTGGCATACCCATTGTCGCAAAGATAGTAGCTCCCTAACATAAATTACCAAAAGTTAAGCAGTTTACATTGCAAAAAAATTAAGTTGTATCTACACAAAGGAGTTGAGGATACCCTTTGGGACTTGCAGCCCATTGGGTCTAGAAACAACATCTCACAATACTCTAGAATTAGCTGCTGAACCTTCCCAACCCGGTAAAAAGTAAAAAAATCTCATTTCTGAGTCACATACTCCTAGGACATTAGTGGAGATTTTACCCTTCCGAGTCCTAAAACGGGGCCTATCCTTAGTACTCACACGGACATCAACATATGTCCCATCTAGAGCACCTAGACAACCCTATTACATTCAAAACATATTTGTCAAGATAACAACTTTATGAAAGTTAGATTTAGGAAAAATATCACTTGTTACCTTGAACCATTTCCATCTTGGATCAGTTGAGTCATCAGGTATAGGTGTGGGAGTCACTAAGAAAATAGTGTGCAATTTCAAAACCTCTTTCAGGACAAGGTTAACTTAGTGTGAAATAGTTTGACCAGATCTATGGTGATCAAATTTTATTACTCTTTGCTTTTTGCAATGACCTAAAACTGACAAGAACATTGATACTTGTTCTTGAATTGTCATATACCGTTGGTGTCTTAATCCTCCTAACTCACTTAATAAATAACACAATTTAGCAAAAGTGTTCCAAGTAATACGGAGATTATCAAAACAAGAATCTGTACCAGATTCAAAATATAACCTGTTAAGGCGGGCAATTTGATCATGCATTCTACTTATCATTGAATAAGGCCGTGGAGCACGGCGACGACGTTGATTTCTATTCCTATTTTTAGTTTTGACAAGGTGTACTAAAATAAGGATCAGAATTTTGTTGCGAAGTATTATCCGGTCTATGAGTAAAAAAAGTAGAAGTTTTCTCATGGCTGCGGACATCATTGTACAGAATCTGCATTTGGAGACAGAGTGATTCAATCAAATTCTATATTTAAATCCATGGTGTATATATATTATCCTAGATTCATGATTTTATATTACTCAAATGCAAGACAAATTACACAGGCAGTGTGTTTTAGTAATATAGTTGTCAATTTGTGCTTCTAATTAACATCATGGATTATTCAATTTGTGCTTCTACTAATTCATAGTGTAAATCAAAGTCAATCAAATTATTCAATGCCCCATTAACTAGACTTTCCACAAATTTTGAACATATTGAAATTGTAAGAAAGCAAATGAGAAACCCACTAATAAAACCACTATAGAAATTCACAATACCAGCAATTTACTATGAAAGAACAGAGCAAGGTTTGAGTGGACTTTAGTTTAAGATTGCATATAATTCACAATACACATAACAAGCAAAAAAACAGACCCATAAATACAACATTAAATTTCCAAAAGAAAAGAGCTTACACAGCAAGCATTGGTCTCAATTTTGTTTTTTTAACACAACATTTGATTGTTGAGATTATAGTGTAAAACAACCCAACAACGCACTTTAATGATTCAGAATACCAGCCACATTATACACACAAAAACCCAATCACAGAAATTCGGAAAAGAGATTACACAGCAAGAAAATTTTGAAATTTTGCTGTTAATGAGTACATGGAGTGTTACAAACGAAAATTTTGTTCTCAATTTTTGTTTGCAGAGCAATTCAGAGTTAGGAATATTTGTTTAACACATAAATAACCCATTTTAAAAAGTCATTATACCAGTTACAAATCCAATCGAAACCCAAAAGAACTTATAAACAGAAATGACCATGACCATAATGCATGTAAGAGGAGAATAACAACCTCATTATACACATGAAACGCGAATCACACAAATCAGAATTGTAAACAAAATATTTTTTGCCTAATAAAATATGAAATTGTAAAGAAAAGAGTTCAAAATTGTTAATATGGTGTTAAATTTTTATTATTGGTCCCAATTTATGTGTACACAGCAACATCTGGTCCAATTTTTTATTTAAAACAACAATTGGTTTCAATTTTTGTTTTACACATCAACAATTGGCTCTCAATTATAACACAGAAAAACCCACTTTACAAACTCAGAATGCCCCTAACATTTCCAACTGAAACAAATTATAAACAGAAATGACCAAAACCAAACTGCATGTAACAAATCCCTATTTTGAAGAGTTGTAATATTGAATAGCCTCACACAAACAATGATTAATTTTGGAAAAGAATGTTTACCTCATCGAATTGGAGATGGGAAAAAAACCCTAATCTGCGAATGACAATTTGCGATAGAGAGGCTTCGTTATCTGGGAACCATTTCACACAACAAAACGTGAACAAACTATGCAAACAAATATTTGAATTTTGTATAAACCCTATAAATCAGAAATAAAATGTATACTCACTCAGAGATGCCACCGAAGACGTCGTATAATGATGCGAAATCCTAACCTAGACAACGAATCCGAAAAACAATGGTCAAAATCGAATGGATATTTGGAAAAAAATCTCAAATCTAGAAAATCGACGAACTGTTAACCCTAAACAACAGAGACGAACAGGACTTGTAAGTGATCCGACTTGCTTGTTACACAAAAACACGATTGACCATCCTCATTTGATTGCGTATCTTCAAAGCCGCGATTTGAATTCGGAAGAAATTTTTTCGCGTAGGGTTTGGAGCTCGATTTTGGGAAGAAATGAAAGTGTCGGTTTGTCTTCTTCTTTTTTATATGGAGGTGTCTTCTTCTTTTTTATATGGAGGTAGTGGGGGTATTATTGTCTTTTCCCCAATCACTGTAGAAGTCCATAAAAAATAAAAACACCTCGAAGGTAGTATTATCAAATATGAAGTGAACAATGATTCGTGGGATAGTGAATGGCGGGTCAGCCGATTAATGGCGGGTCACCCAGTTTATTATAGTAGCTACCAATCGGTTGACAAAAATAATGGATCGGCCCTTTTAGCACCTATAAAGGGCTACCAATCGAGGCCTAAATGTTCAATTTGTTTTGTCTAAATTTTTAAGAATTTTAGTATTATAACGTGGACAAATTTGCACATGTCGCATCTCAGGTGGCATTAATTTAGACTAAAGTCTTGATTGGTAGGATCTATTAGGGTATGTTTGTTTCGGGATTTATGTGTGCGGGGGAAGTCATGACTTCGAAATTCTATGGATTTGAAAGTTTTGGTGAATAGTAAAAAAATATGTGTTTGTTTTGAGATTTTGATAGGGTGAGCTTTTACTTTATGTCAAATCAATGTTTAATAATAATTTATATGATATTATTATATTGTGTTGAGAGCGGAAAAAATAGTGATGTGATTGTATTGGATTTAAAAATAGGGTTGTAGATGTACTTTATATGAGAGAATTTTGAAGTCTAATTTTAAATCTCAAACTATAATGAGACGTGGTTTTCAAAGTTCTAAGCCCATTCGGGTGAGTCCCGAAACAAACATACCCTTAGGGGTTAAAAGGTCTCCCCCAGTAACATAGTCAACTGATTCATATGTTAGTTTATTTAGTCGGCGACTCGGAAGTTATAGCTAGACCCGAGTTAGTTATATGTCCAATCACTATTCTCTATTCTCCTTTATGAAAATAATATCACATCTCACGTGGTATTAAATTAAAGAGACTTGAACAGAAGTATTTATTACAATTTTACCACAGTTCAGCGCCGAATGGTCTTCACTCAACACCTCCTTCTTCGCACCTTTCTTCACCGTTGCCATCTTGCGGCGACCTCCATCTTCACACCTTTCTTCACCGCTGCCATCTTCCGGCGACCTCCATCTTCACCGACGCCGCCTCAATTTCCCCAATCCTCGCCCAATCTCTCAACCTTCTCATCCAGAAAAAATCGCCGTCTCAGTCGCCGAAGGAAACCGTCAAAAAGATGAAGAAAGGTATGAACGGTTTCGGCGATTCTTTATAGAGAATTCAGAGATTCTCTCTATAAACTCAATTTTTGATGATACTGTCAAATTGCTTCTATATTTTGCTGGGTTTCTTTTATGAAAGAGGTCAATTTTAGCTTTTGGATGAAAGAGGTACAGAGGTTAATTTTACTTCATGGAGATGAATACTAGAATCCAGGTTGAAACAATTTACTAATTTAATTTATACCTTATGGTTCATTCGTATCAATCATGCTTAATTTGTTGGGTAAAAATTGTTGCTAATTAGAGTTCAGGATGTTGAAGATGATGATGGATTATTTTCTGGGTAAAAATTGCTGAGTAAAAATTGCTGCTAATTTTGTAATGTTGAAGATAACGATGGTGTATTGTTGAAGATGAAGGATAAATTAGTAATTTGTTAATATTTCAATTTTTTCTTTTTGTTTTATTCACTTTTAATACAACCTACTAATCAACATATAATTTTTGACACACTCTTTTTAATAGTTCATACCAATAAATTTTATAGCATTTCTCCTCATTAAAATAGTCATGGGATAATTATTTTTACAATTTTTGTAGGTCTACCAATCGGGACCAAAGACACACTCTCCGACAAACCACGTCATTATTGATCGGCTAGATTTGAAAAATGTGTATCGGTCTATAACAAATAAGACTTTTGTATTATAATCCTGAAAGTTGTGATTAAATTGATATAGGGTATAAAGGTCGTGAATTAATGAACCAAAATATTATAAGGATATTTCGGTATATATATTAGAAAAATTAATTAAGCCATTCATGACGAAGCTATATTGTCATAGGTGAACTAAATGACTTGTCAATTTTTTATTAGATCCCTGCCGTCAAAAAAGATCAAAACTCTTTCTGGCAGTAGAAAAGTCATTGTTATTATATCGAATTCATTTCTAATCTTGCATAGAAATGCTTAGTTTGGAAACTTGAAGTTCAACAAAAACCCCTGCATAATATAGACAGTTATTTTGTTAATGTATCATAATATGGTTAAATTTGGTGGAGTGGGTCTCTTGTGCATTTAAGTGCACCGTGCACTCATGCAACAGAATGACTCATTTAAAAAAATATTTGACCCATTAAATACATTAGACATGTTCTGTAGATACATAGATAGGGTTGGGCGAATGCACGAATCTTAAATCTGTGCACCAGTTGCACATGAGACTGTCAATTTGGTGATGTGTTATATAGAGAAAGTGTGTAATACATATCCTCTCCGATCTTTAATGAGTGTTGATTTTATAGGAGAGTGTTTTTTTTTAATTGACCGTTGTTTTACATTTTTTCCCCTTTTTTTTCCTCAACCCACCCTTACTCCAACTATCTAATCTTTCCTCCATAACAAGTTAATTTATATACGTCATTTTATTGTTCTTAATTTCAACCTGAAAATCTAAAATAACACTCATTAAGAATCGAAGGGAGCATATTGTTGAAATGAATAAAACTCTCATGACAAGTTGGTCGGGGGTCTCCCTACTTAGTTAGCAACTTAGGGTCCAAGGGTCGACGCGCCCCACCCCCTACCTTTAAGGCATATTTGAACTCAATTCTTATTTTGAGCTTATTTCATTAACTCAATCTGTGTGAAAGTATAATTTTTTCTATTGTTGGTCAGAATCATTTTATATTGTAGTTGCACTCATCTAAATAATACGAAAGCATCACTTTTGTGGTTCTGCTATGAACATAACTAATATATTGTTGGTGAACAACGTAAATTATATGCTCATATTTGTCAATTTATATACCTATTTTGCATCAGTTATAATATGTATTATATTTTTAGTATGATTGATTGTGTGGTTTCGAAAATGTAATAAAAGTATTAAACTATTGGTTAATGTCTATTTGTGTGGGTAGTACATGTGTCAATTTTGCCTATTATTAAACAAAAATCAGTTAATTTGTTATTTTGACTGCATTTAATTTATATTCTTTTTTGGTGAAGATTTATATATACATGTTTTAAATATATTAACTAAATTAAAAAATATTTTTAAACTCTTTCTTGGACCATCTAATTA
Organism: Stenogyne calaminthoides; assembly: GCA_037126765.1. NCBI lineage: Eukaryota > Viridiplantae > Streptophyta > Magnoliopsida > Lamiales > Lamiaceae > Stenogyne > Stenogyne calaminthoides. Next base: position 24,176,939 of record JBBCBC010000012.1, read on the forward strand.
AAAATCGAAAATTTTCAATAAATAATTCTAAAATTTATTGAAAATAATAAAAGTTTGGAATAGAAAATAACCAATACAGTATACCCAAAAATTTCCTTTATAAATTGAATCCCTACATTTGAAATCCTCAAGAGCTAATTTATATGAGGTGTGAAGAAGTTGTGAAGATTGCAGAGCAAAAGGGAAGAAAACAAATTACATTTGAGTATTATGTTGGGTTTATTAGAGCACGTGGCGATGGATTATTGGTTATTCTCCCACTTGTTTGGAATCAGCTATATATAGAGCCTCTGAGATTTGTATGCATGCTTCAATGCAAATGAGGTGCACGTTTTCAAGAGAGATCGTTGTGTGATTGAGCCCCCCTTGCAACCTTAATAAAAACATCCTCTAACGTTGTATCTGCAAGACCCCATGCTTGAACTGGGAATCTACTCTTTGCATCTTCAACTGCTTCAAACACATCTGCTATTCTTATCTCGTGCTTTGGTAACTCGAACTTCTGCGTCCCTGAAATTTGATATATCTTGGTAGCATGCGCCGATAGGTTTCTTACCAAACTGTCTACTTCCTCCTCATGTTCAGGAGACGTTGTCATTGTGAACACGTATGATCCTTCGTATCTACCTTTCAGCTGTCGTCGTTCCAATGTCAAAAATCGAGCATGTTAAGCGAGCAGGCAATCATCATGAAAGATGAGAACTTGGGGGATATGGTGCTCTCAAGAAAACACAAACTTATATACAGGCAGTTGCACAGTGCAATTTTTAAAAAAAGTATTAGTTGTTTCACTAAAAATTATTAGTATTCATCAATTGCACCATGCATAGGAGGCCTACTCAACATCCTGTAAGTAACTTTTATTTTGATTTTAGTCCTATCGACTTTCACGAATTGAAAATAGTCCTTTAGCTTTTAATTTTTTGACATTTTGGTTCGAGGACCGATTGACCAATCAGACTTTGCTACGTGGATAAATTAGGTTCTGCCATGGCAGCGTGAAAAATTGGAAGTTATAGGACTATTTTCAATTCGTGAAAATGGTCAGGACTTGAATCAAAATAGAAATAACTTGCGGGAGTAAAAATATCATAGTATTTCGCAACATGTAAATACCTCTTTAGGATTTCCAATACACTGTAAGGTGCCGTCGACAAAAATTCCAAGACGATCACACAAATACTCTGCCTCTTCCATTGAATGTGCTGAAATAGCCAAAAAGATGCATCACTGAGAGAGAGTGTGAAGTAATTGAGAATTTGAGTAATAGGCAGAAAGGGAGAGCAAAAAGCATTACTGGTGAGAACAATAGCTCTGTTTTGTTTAGCCTGTTTCACTGCATTCCACAACATGTTTCTCGAAGCAGGATCCAGTCCGGTACTTGGTTCGTCCATATACACCACCTTTCAACAACCAGTTTCAGTTCAAATACATTCATGATCAGAAAATCGTAACGAGTTGAAATGAAGTTAATGATCACATCATACTTTGGGATCTCCGATAAGTGAAATGGCAACACTGAGTCTTCTCTTCATGCCACTGCTATACTTCGCTGCTTGTTTGTCCGCCACCCCACCGTTTAATAAGTTCACACTCTTGAGTGAATCTTCCACTGCCTGTATCAAGATATAGAAATAATAGACTCAATTCACACTTGTTGGATTTCTGTCAAAATTTAATTATACGGTCTGGATCTCCTGTTACGCAATGATGAGACAACCCTTTGTAATTAAATGTATAAGATGTTTCATCACTTTCAAGTTTCAATACACTCATCTTCACAAATTCAATACTTCCTAATCTCTACTCGAAGAAATAATATTGAACGTAAAACAGACTTACTTGTGTCAAGGCAGCACCTTTTAGATTTTTAAGCCTTCCATAGAAAAGTAGATGTTCTCTTGCTGTTAAAGTTTCCCAGAGAAGGCTGCAAATAGTTTTACAAAAAAACGAGGTAGATAGATTAACATGGAAGGAGTCCTAAAACTCAAATTGTTGTATCCATATGGTAGGCTTACTCGTGCTGGGGACAGACGCCCATGCTGGTGTATATTTTATCCATATCGGTTTGTATATCCAGTCCTTGAACATATGCGAGTCCGGAGGTGGGCCTCGTGAGCCCAATCATCTGTTGACACAGGAAGCATCTTAATTGATATGGACAAACAAAATGAAGTAAAGCTGAAGATTGTGAACTGACCATACTAATGAAGGAAGTTTTTCCTGCACCATTAGTACCAAGCATGCCAAAACATTCCCCAGGTGGCAAAGCAAGGGAGATCTCTCTAACAGCATATTTGTCGGGGTTTCCATCCCTCCCGGGATATATCTTTTTCAGATTATGGCAGAGGATGGCCTGACTCATGTCTGATTCAACAAGCAACTGTTCAACCTTCTCCCTCTGGAGTAAAAAAATAAACGAGAAAATGAGTGAGATTCCAACGAGGTGCATGCTTCTAGAAAGTTAGCAGATAACAGAAAACGAGAATAACTGGTGCAATTTCGACCAAACTGTTTTTTTATTTTTTTTGCGAATCGCTGAAAAGCGGTTGAAAAATATTAGTTCATGTGTTGAGAAGTATCAGCTGGCATGACGATGTGTACTGAAAAGGTACTAATACTATTCAACCTACAAACTAATGCTTTTTTTTGTATGAGCTAATACTTTTCTTCATATGAACTAATACTTCTCATTATATATTTCAGTTTTCTTTTTTTATGAATGAATCAAACTTTGGTCAAAATTCAGTCAAAATTGTACCAGTTTCGTAGAAGTTTTTGCTTAAAATCAATATCATATGCCGACTGAAGTGAAATCATGGCGTTATGGCGATCTTACAATAGACCTCCTGTGCATGGTATTCGTTAATCACACTTATCTTCGTATAGAAAACGTAATATAAGGTTAATGCATAAAGATAAACTCAAATGCAACTGAGACAGATTAATGGAAGTGTATTCATTATCGAAAACCTTATATTCGATTATAGGTGCTAGATAGCCGTTTACCTCTTTCTCAACGTCAGGTTTCTCCATTCGTACAAAAACGTTAGATCCCTGCCTTTCCATATCAGGTTTCTGGAAGGTTGACGAGAGCTTCTTTTGGTGCTTCCGGGAGAATGAGATAGGACTTTTTCCATAAGACACAACTAGATCCGCATAAAATGCTACAGCAAGAACTACAACCCATTCCACAGCAATAATGACAAAGGCACCTATCATTCCAACCTCGCTATCATTTAAATCTGCCCATCGCATTCCATTGCCACTGCCTGAAAATTTTGCAAACTCGTATAGCCCACGATAAAGTGCAAACCCTGGATATAGCTCCAGAACAATTATTCCATACTCTGCAATGTTGAAAAGATAAAACCATGTGGCTAATAAGACGATACATACCAGAACAGTAGTCAGAACATAAGAAAAGGGAGTTTTATCAATTTCTGGCCTGAAAGTTACTCTTAGTAAAATTATCAATTTATGGCATAAGAAATTTTTTCCTATTGATTCAGGACCCGAAAGATAAAAAACTATCAATACGAGACCTGAGTAATAGAAACTATCAATTTAGAATTCAAACATTTTGTTTTGACATCTTAAAATTCCAATTTATATAACAATATTTTATAAATCACAATTTCAAAAAAAAAAAAAAAAAAAGATATATTAACTTCACGCAAGTGGAAAAAATAAGAAAAGAAAGTAAGAACGAAAAAATAATAATATACTTATATAAAAAAATAATGATATAAACTTGGTTTTCAATATTCCAAAGTCATAAATTGATAGTTTCTATCTTTCAGTCCAGATTAATAGTTTCTTATTTTTCAGGCCCTGAATTGACACGAAAAATCTTTTATCTTTTAGGTGAAGATAATCAAACTAGTCACAGAAGGATCTTGAAAACTCTCAAATACCATCCATGCTAGAAAGTTTTACTTGGAAATGAAGCGTCTTCGAGAAAGGACTGGAAAAGGAAGCCACCCAAGAGTCCAGTTCCAAACACAATCATGTACCCCACAACTGAAAAATTGTAGGTTTTAGAACGTTCGTGCAAATACAAATTATTAAAAAAATATGAATAAATGAAATTAATATTGCAAAAAAATCATAAGTGATATAGATATCTATTCTGAGCTCAAACCTGTAGCAGTCTTCACATTTGAAAACCAATCAGCAGTAAGGAAACCCAAAGAGACTTGCAAGTTTATGTAGAGAAAAAAAAATGCAAACTGGATGCTGTAATCATTCAGTGTGAAGATTTTTAATCCTGGAAATCAGATATTTAGTAACTGTGGAACTTAAAAAAGGACAATACAATTGCATGCAATTTCTTAATTGAAAATTACCTATTAATGCGCCAAATCCCACAAAGCATATCATGTAGAGTGTAGATAGTGCAAGAAAATATGCATAAGATATCATCCAGTAAGGTCCATCACCAAGGCCATGCATTTTCATCATAAGTCTTAGTCTCTGTTGCTTTTCGTAAACCAAATATGTCAGTATCACCTGCAAAAGAAAATATTAAGAATTCTATAATCTCAAGACACCTAATTATGAAAAATATAAAATAATGGTTATTTACATTGAACAGTATTAGTTGCCCCAAGTGTAATCTTTAATATTTGTAATGGCAATATACTTCTAATTTGCTAACGCAAGAAAACAAATAGCAAGTTCGATGAGTTGTTTTAACAATTTAAACAGTCCACTTTTTAGCAATGTTTGCTCAGTTAGAATAAAATTGTTATCTAGAATCCTACTTTCATTATGATGGTTTACTAGCAAACATTTCAATGCATACAATGGTGAACGTTTTTTGTGTTGTGTTTTTGCTTATAATCGAATGCATATGACAAGATAAGAACATAAAGCAATAAAGAAAAATAAATATACAAGACTCAAGCTCCTACAACTCTCCCTGTTCCTAGGGAAATTCCTTCCAATAATACCTTTCTGGGACTTATTTGAGAAAGTTCAATCGGGATGGATTGCCTAAAGTTCACACTCACCTACAAACTTATCCTATCAAACCTGATTTGGGTAATGTTTGTTTGGTTTCAACTAGGGTGAGATAACCCCTTACATTTGTTTAGCCTCAATGCTAAGGTTGAGAAAAATCTCTAAGCTAGGATACATCGTGGGTTGCTTAGATTGTGTTCTAGAACACTCTTTGAATAATATATCACTTGTGTTCTAGGGTGGGGAATGCTTTCAACCAGAAGCATATGTGTTATATTCTCCACGCATCCACCCTTAATTTGATGAAAGATCTTTATTTATAGTGTGGATTTGAATGTTACGGTTGGAGAGAATCACATTCAAATCCATACTATTATTCTCTAGGTTCCGATAGCCTTTTTCAGTGGTTGTCTTCTTTCATTGGTCCACCGGTGATTCTAAGCTATATTCCAAGTGTTGAAGATAAGTCTTGATTCTCATCTGAGCCTTCAAGTTTCTATTCATCCGAGCCTCAGTTTATCCGAGCCTCAAGATACTTGATTCTTGCCTTCGGACCTTAAATCAGCAACCGAATATATTCTTTACATCCCAACTTTTGTTGGGATATTTTAGTTTTGATGAATTATAAACATTATCATAAATGATTTGATAACAAGTTGAGGGGGACGAGAGAACAAATTAATATAGATTAAAAAAGATCGGATGAGTTTAGATGAGTTGAGCAAAATGAAGAGAAGAAAAAGCTAAGCCGGTGATCGGAAGAAAAATGCGATCGGATGATCAAAAGAATAACCGTCGCCGATATGGTGATCGAAAGAATAAGCCGATCGTAAAGCAAAAAACGAAAAAAAGGTTGCAGATTGTTTGAAATCAAATATGATGAAAGCGGATGATCAAAACGTGATTGAGATCATGTTTTATCTTCAAACCTAATTCATGATGCTATCTCGAAGATGTGTTGATCGATCAAAGGCCGATCAGATCGCAAAGAAGAAATCGATTTTGAAAGTCAAAATGACCTAAAGGTCTCAGAGAGAATCTACGGCTGAAAGATGCCCGATCGACAAGGTCCAACGAAGAGAAAGAATCAAGATCATTCGAGATAAAAAATGAGAAATCTGAATCGGATAAACTCAAGAATTATGTCGAGAGAATCTGCAATGATTCCAAGGCGAGGAATCGAGGAATAAAAAAATCTGACGTGGACAATGACTGAAGATCGGCCAGACTTACAAGAATAGTATGGATTTGAATGTGATTTTCCAACGGTAGAAAAATCCACATTATAAATACAAGTTCTTCCTTCATAAATTGTGGAAAAATGAAACATCCACAAGCCAAATCATCTAGCATTCCCACCATAAAAAACACAGAGAAAGAAATAAACACATATATTCAAGAGTGTTCTAGAAAATCTAAGCAAACCCAATAATTTAGAGAGATTTTCCCATCCCAAGATTGAATTTAAAAAAATGTAAGGGAAAATCTCAACCTAGTTGAAACCAAACAAACCTTACCCAAATCGGTTTGATCGGATAAGTTTACATGCGTGAGTGTTCCCAGTAAACATCTAAAGCAATCCCGAAAGGGATAGGCAATCCCGAGTGAGGTGATAAGTCCCGTTTTGTGAGGCAATCCCGTGGAGGGTGATAAGTCCCGTTAGAAGCTAGCTCGTTAAATATCTAGAGGCGAACCCGAGAGGGTGATAAGTCCAGTTTATGGATGTAGGAGCTTGAGTCTCCGAACCACTATACATTGTTGTGTTGTTTATTGCTTTATGTTCTTATATTATCATATGCATTCGATTATAAGTAAAGATTAAGCTTAAAAAAAAAAAAAAAAAAAATCAGAATCACCATTCCTTCACTTTTTTTTATTGCATCGTCAAAAATGTTTGCTTCAAGACGCTAAAAAAAATGGGTTTTCAACCGGACTATCAATTGGTATCAGCAGTGTGTTCAAATGGTTGATTTCAAAGTAACCACTGAATTTTTTAAAAGAAAACCCGTTTTTTTTCATATATTCTAATGTTTTAAGGCCATTATCAAAAAAAAAGTGGGGAAATTGTTGGGATATTTTAGTTTTGATGAATTATATAAAACATTATCAACTTCAGGATCAAGTTGAGGGGGAACGAGAGAACAAATTGAGGGGGAACTGAAAGATGATCGAGAACTCAGCAGACGAGACCGACGAGAGAAGTTAGATGAGTTAGTTAAGAATCTGACCGGGATCGGATGAAATTGATATGGTGCACCAAATATTAATGAAAATTATGAAATCATATAACATTTTCGAGATCAGACGTGATCGAAATCGATATGAAGATGAGCGGATGATCAAATCGGACGTGATTGAGAGTTGTTTAATCTATCCCAATGTTTCGGAGATGTGTTGATGATCAATCCGATATCGATGACGATCGAGAAAAGAAGAAAGGCTGAAATCTCCAGAGAATGAACTCAACCGAAAGTGTGTCAAGATGCCCGATTTTCGGATAAACCTCGATGGTCGATGAGAAATCGAGACTCGATAAACTCAAGACTCAGATAGAAATCAAGACTCAAAGATTCAAGACACCGAGACTAAAGAATCCTCGAATGATTCCATTTCGAGGAATTAGAATCACCTAAAACCATTTGTACTTACAAGAATAGTATGGATTTGAATGTGATCCAACGGTAACATTCAAATCCACACTATAAATACAAGTTCTTCCTTCATAATTTGGAAAAATGCGTGAAACATCCATCAAGCCAAATCATCTAAAGATTCCCACCATAGAACCTTGAGAAAGAAATAAACACATATATTCAAGAGTGTTTAGTATCCAATCTAAGCAACCCACGATTCTAGCTTAGAGATTTTCCCATCCAAAGATTGAGGCTAAACAAATGTAAGGGAAAATCTCAACCTAGTTGAAACTAAACAAACCTTACTTCGGTTTGATCGGGATAAGTTTGTAGGTGAGTGTGAACGGTAAACATCTAAAGAATCCCGAAAGGGAGGGTAGGAAATCCCGAGTGAGGGTGATAAGTCCCGTTGGAGTGTGAACTCAGTAAACATCTATAAGCAATCCCGTGGAGGGTGATAAGTCCTATTAGAGTGAGAGCTCGTTAAATAAGAGGGTGATAAGTCCGATTGGAAGCAATTTCTCAGAACAGGGAGAGTGGATGTAGGAGCTTGAGTCTCCTAACCACTATACATTGTTGTGTTGTTTATTGCTTTATGTTCTTATATTGTCATATGCATTCGATTATAAGTAAAAACACAACACATGAACTTAAAAAAAAAAAAAATCAGATCAATTTTTTTTGTAAAAAAATGGGTTTTCAACCGGACTATCAATTGGTATCGAAATAGTGTTCAAAACGGTTCAATCGATTTCAAAGTAACCATTGAATCGATCTTTTAAAAGAAACCCGTTTCTTTAAAAATGATATATTCTAATGTTTTTCATTATTTTTGTGGGATATTTTAGTTTTGATGAATTATGCTGAAAACATTATCAACTTGTGTTATTGAAGCCGATTTACAGATAACAAGTTGAGGGGGAACGAGAGAACAAATTGGGGAACTCACGGAATCGGGCGTAGATGATCGAGATCGACGAGGTCGCCTTGTCGAGATCGGATGAGTTAGATGAGTTCGAGTCAGTGATGGAAGCAAAATCGAAGAGAAATGATAAGATCGGATACGATCGGATGATCAAAAGAACGGTGAAATGATATGGTGATAAAGTCCGTAAAAACTAAGATCAAAAAAGGAAATTTAGATCGGAAGAGGAGAGATGAGATGATCGAAAATATGAAGATGAAAGCGGATGATCAAGATCGGGCGTGATTGAGATCGGATGTGCTAAACCGATATGCTTAAACTTTCATGCTAACAGATCTTGATAAAATTCAAAATGACCTAAAGGTCGGGAAGAGAAAAAATAATAGTCTTTGAATCAAGTATAGGCTCGGATAAACTCTTTCGAGATAAAAAAGACTCAGATTCAAGATGTAACCGAGAGACTGGAGAATCTGAATGATTCGAAAATGAGGAATATAAATGTTAGAATCGGTGGCGTGGACCAATGAAGAATAAAAATAAGAATAATATGGATTTGAATGTGATCTCCCGGTAACATTCAAATCCACACTATAAATACAAGTTCTTCCTTCATAATTGATTGTGGAAAAATCATCAAACATCCATCAAGCCAAATCATCTAGCAACCATAGAAACACAGAGAAAGAAATAAACGATATATTCAAGAGTGTTCTGTGAACCCAATCTAAGCAACTTGATGTAAAACTTAGAGAGATTTTCCCATCCAAATTGAAATTTAAACAAATGTAAGGGAAAATCTCAACCTAAATAAATCAAACAAACCTTACCCAAATCGGTTTGATCGGATAAGTTTAGGTGAGTGTGAACCAGTAAACATCTAGCAATCCCGAAAAGGGAGGGTAGGCAAAGTGAGGGTGATAAGTCCCGTTAATTAAACATTTAGGTAATCCGTGGAGGGTGAAAAGTGAGCTTCGTTAAATAAGAGGCTAAACCGAGAGGGTGATAAATTGGAAGGAATTTCAGAAGAGCGAGGAGAGTGGATGTAGGAGCTTGAGTCTCCGAACCACTATACATTGTTGTGTTGTTTATTGCTTTATGTTCTTATATTGTCATATGCATTCGATTATAAGTAAAACACAACACATGAGCTTAAAACAAAAAAAACAAAAAAAAAAATCTGTAATCACCATTCCTTCACCCCTGTTTTTATATGCATCGCTAAAAACGCTAAAAAAACGGGACTATCAATTGGTAGTGTTCAAACGGTTCGATTTCAAAGTAACCATGAATCGATCTTTTAAAAAAGAAAACCCGTTTCTTTAAAAATGCATATATTCTAATGTTTTGGCGCCATTATCAAAAATGGGAAAATTGTTGGGATATTTTAGTTTTGATGAATTATGCCAAAACATTATCAACTTGTGTTATTGAAGCTGATTTACAGATAACAAGTTGAGGGGGAACGGAGAACAAATTCGAATCGGGCGTAGATGATCGAGATCGAAAGGAAATAATTAAAAATCGGAAAGTTAGATGAGTTCCGAGTCAATGATGAGCCTCTCAAAAATTAATGGATGATGTAATGAAATGATTTATTATTCAATGTATAACGTTTAAAAGGTTTCTAAAAAAGAAGATAAAGGACATTAATAGATGGATATGCTAAACCTAAACGAATAATACTTTTTGTTTCTTATCTGCAAAGAAGAAAATGATTAAATTTTTAAGAAACAGGATCGACTAAAAGTTGTTGAGATCAAAGTCCAAACTCAGATAACAAGACTCAAGATGATATTCAAGACACCGAGACTCGGAGAATCCTGAATGATTCCAAGGCGAGGAAAGGAATATAATTGCTTAGAATCAAATTGACGTGGAATAATGAGAGGAAGACAACCAACCAAGAAGGACGGGAAGAATAATATGGATTTGAATATGTAACATTCAAATCCACACTATAAAACAAGTTCTTCCTTCATGGTTTGAAACATCCATCAAGCCAAATCATCTAGCATTCCCACCATAGTGAGAGAAAGAAATAAACACATATATTCAAGAGTGTTCTAGAACCCAATCTAAGCAACCAACGATGTATCCTTTAGAGAGATTTTCCCATCCAAAGATTGAGGCTAAACAAATGTAAGGAAAATCTCAACCTAGTTGAAACCAAACAAACCTTTTCGGGTTTGATCGGATAAGTTTGTAGGTGAGTGTGAACGGTAAACAGAAGCAATCCCAAGATGAGGGTAGGCAATCCCGAGAGGTGATAAGTCCCGTTGGAGTGTGAATTCAGTAAACATCTATAAGCAATCAGGTGAGGTGATAAGTGTTAGAGTGAGAGCTCGTTAAATATCTAGAGGCGAACCCGAGAGGGTGATAAGTCCAACAGTGGATGTAGGAGCTTGAGTCTCCGAACCACTATACAAATGTTGTTTATTGCTTTATGTTCTTATATTGTCATATGCATTCGATTATAAGTAAAAAACAAATAAAGCTTAAAAAAAATCAGAATCACCATTCCTTCACCCTGTTTTTTATATGCATCAAAATTTGCTTCAAATTTATAAAAATGGGTTTTCAACGGGACTATCTTTGACTCAAATTTATCCGATTTCTTCTTTCTTGAATCGATCGATCAATACATCTGGAGATCAACATATCGAGGATAGCATCGTAAGTACATCATATGGGGTTTATCATATCCGATCTCGATCACGCCCGATCTTCGCCTTTTGCTCATCTCTTTTTTCTCATCTTCCGATCTGAAATCCTTTCCTGTTTCTTTCTTCCGATCACAATCTTCCCATCGATCAACAGTCAAGATCATCGATTTACGATCTTGCTCAATTTGTTAAGAAATCATTAAAAATATCATTTTAAGAAATGAGTTCCTCAAAATTATGGTCATAGATTAACTTAAATAAAACAAGTTGATAATGTTTTAGCATAAAATTCATCAAAACTAAAAATTTCCTCCTTTTTGATGATGCATATAATGGATTTTTTGCTTTAAGCTCATAAAAAAATTTTAAGACAAAAGGTTTTTCTTTTAAAAAAATTTCGGTGGTTAAAAAAACTGATGGTATCGAAGTTTACACTCCAAATTGATCATTGAAAAACAATGAAACAAAATGCTTTAAACTGAGTATATGTTGCAGTTTTGTTCAAAAATAATAAAAAAAAAAGATTCATTTATTAAAAAATTTTTATAAATGCAAGATCTTTCATCAAATTAAAAGAGCAAAAGAAGTTTCATAGAACACAAAAATAACAATATATTCAAATTTGTTTTTTAAGCTAGATGTTTTATATGTATTTCAATCTTTTAGAGACAGAAGATTGAGGCTAAAACGTAAGGAAAATCTTTGATTTACATTGAAACCAAACAAACATTACCCAAATTGTTGCTTTGATAGGATAAGTTTTGTAGGTGAGTGTGAACTCGATAAACATCTAGCAATCCCGAAAGGGAGGGTAGGCAATCCCGAGTGAGGGTGATAAATGGAGTGCTCTCCAAACATCTCAGAGGCAATGGAGGGTGATAAGTCCCGAGGCGAAAGAGGGTGATAAGTTTTCTAGGACAGGGAGAGTGGATGTAGGAGCTTGATCCGAACCACTATATTTTTTTTGTTTTTTTATTGCTTTATGTTTTTATCTTGTCATATGCATTCGAATAAGCAAAACACAACACATGAGCTTAAAAACGCAAAAAATCAGAATCACCATTCCTCGCTTTATATGCATCGATGAAATGTTTTAACTTCAAGACGCCAAGAAAATGGGTTTTCCCACCGGGACCATCACATTATTTACTATAACTCAATGTACAAACTTTTTGTTGGCAAGAAAAGGAAAGGATAAAATATAACAAGAGAACGAATAATACTTTCTGCTAACTTTTGCAAAGATAGAGTTTAAAGTCCGTTCGAACTTACGGGGAAAAGCTGTACAATAACCCACGTAAAGAAGAGTGGCCCAAGAAGGGAGGAAATATCCATCATGGTTTTGCTTTCAACCTTTGGCATATCGTTCACATACTCAAAAATTACTTTTGTAGATTGTCCCAGCAAGTGTTGAAGATAGGCATTTGATGCCTGCACATGCATAAAATAAACAAGCATGTTTACATATATTCTTTCAACTAACAGTAAAAATAAACAACATAAATGATTGATGTCGATGACAAATAATATAATTAAAAAGTAAGGTGATTGTGAGACCCAAAGAAGAATTGCATCGCCAAAGATGCAGGAACTTGTTGTTTGATCAATGTAAAAAAAAACTCATTTCTTCATGAAACTCATTTATAAAGAAAAATATTAAACTCAGAATCTACAGAAAGATAGAGAAGAGTGATCATTCCTAAAAAATAATGAGTATTAGTAATTAAAAAAAACTAGGTGATGATCAAATTTTGGAGAAAAATGCAAGTTACAAGTATGACAAGTCTTCAACAGGAACAAACTAAAACACAATATTCAAAATTCAGTAAAAAAATTAAAAAGAAATGGTACAAGGCTTCTTATAGTGTGAAGTAGATGTCGGACTTGAATAGATTTATTGTAGGTAGAAACATATTAATTATCATACATGATATTCATAATATAAGTTTATATTTTGGGTATGAGCACAAGAATTGCTACATTGGTATAGATGTTTGAGAAATCTTTTTCGTTTCTTATCTAATATTATTTTGTGATAACAGGATCAACAGTTGAAACATATCAAACTACACAGTTTAAGTATTAAGTCGAGGTAAATTGAGCACCAAATATTAATAATTATGTAAAATCATATAACATTTTCAGGCGAGAAAGTAATAGTTTAGATACCAAATTTATCGAACGAAGCACATGTGTCATGGCAAGAGGCTGCAGCTTTTCCGGGTCTTCTTCTCCTCCCTTTGTAGAGTTTTTCCACACCGTAACATTAAATAGTTTCTCATTTGAATTCATAAAATCATATGCTGCACAACAAATGGGTAAAATATTAGGTAATTCACATAAGAAAACATGGTAACTTATTTCATAATCTTGATCCCAACCTGCTAAAATCTCATTAATCTTCCTCTGTGGGTTCCCTGCGCGATAGCCCTTGTATAGCTCCTCGTTAATATCTCGAGAACTATTGCGCCATAAAGTCAAGCCTTGAAGGCATCTCATATCTGAGTTTTAAACAAGATAAGTTTCAGAAGATCAAGGGCAAAATTAAATTTGAAGTCTCGAGATAAATTCATCAAAAAATAATATACCTATTTTTTTTGTAACAGAACCTAATGTGATATTTATAGGAACTGCTTCGCCTGAAGCACATTGAGGTTGGATAAATTCAACATAACTGAGTAAAGTCCCCTGTTTACCCTGTAACACCAGACCTCTTTTAAGTCATTAAGAAACAAAAATATTACTAAGGGGGAGCTTGCTCCAAAAATTCTTCAACGGAGTATAGGGTAATTGTGGTGCTTAATGAGAAGAATAAAAGAGGATCAATTCACCTTCATCATACTTCATACCAAGTAATGAGACTCAAAATAAGGCAAGCATTGCCTCATTATTTCCCCACTTATTCCTAGATTAGAGCAAAACACTAATAACATTATAATATAACTTTTAAATGATTCCCATTGAAGAATTTGAACAAGCGCCCTTAAACTGTTAAGCCTCATCATGTAGAAAGAACCAAATTTATAATGAAATTACAAAAAAGAAACACTACTAACCAAAACAGAAGAGAGATCCACATTTAATGATTTCGGAATCATGTTTTTAGCCACACCTATTGAGTCACAGGAAAAGCATTAAAAATCCCATGAGGCTAAACAAGAGATTAAATGGATGTGTAAAGAAATTACTAAAAAGGGGCATACTTAGTCCTAACGTTTGGTTATTTCCTGTAATAAGCGTAATTACGGGGCAGGTGCGCTCTTTCTTGCATGATTCATCAGGCAAGTCTTTATGTGGTATAAAATCAGTTACGACAGCACGATGCCATCGAGATTGCAGTTGTAAGAGCGGGAGTGATACTTCGGCAGGAGGAGGGTGACAATCCAACGGCGGCCCTTCCTCCATAGTTGAGTTGTCAGACGACTTAGGATCACACTGTAACTCGCCAATTTTTGCTAGCTTACCGAACACATTATCTATCAAAACCTGGATGCCAAGAAGCAACAAACAGAGAAGCAATGGGGATAGAACTAATCGAACATTTGTCTTCATATTTCGTCTCTGCAAATGGAAAACGTGATACCGAAAGCAATTTAGAATGCCATTACCTTAGATTAAACAAGAGTCATGTTTCTGAACAATATGCTTTTCATTCTACCTTCATTAAGGAGATTTATAAGAATAAAACTAATGACAACTATAACTATCACATAAGCTTATCGAATCGAAAACATAAAAGGAAAACCAAAAACAGGAAATTCTAAAAAGGGATCAGGGTTTCAGAATGCATTTACCAAATTAAAAAAAAAATCACATACCATCAAATCTCTCCCTGACATAATTTATTCCGTACAAAATTGACAAATGTATTTTTGTTTTAGAACAAAACCTAACAAAGAATTCCTAATCAATGTAACGCTTCAGAATTCGTAATCACATTGAACTCAACCAATTTATAGAAATTAACAACAAACAATAAATCAGGGCATAAAAACTCGCCTGAAAAGTCAGATTCTTCCTCATCAAAGCATTGGCCTGAGTCCATGAACTCGATGCCCCAATTGAATCCGCCATTTCTCTAAAAATTGGCCGCCAAAAATCAAAATTTCCCGTTCCGTTTCTAATTATTCAACAGATCATTTGAAGATTGAGAGGTCAGTGTTACTATTAAATCTGTTTCAGTTCATTTTTTGTTTGTGTTAAGGTGTAGTGTGTTCATTCCTCTTTTATATTAAAACGGTAAAGAATATTAATTAGATATTTAAATATATAGTGCAATTACTTTCTTACCCTGGATCCGTTTTGGCTCCAACTTAAACGGTAGTTGTGCCAAAAATTTCCCTCCTATTTTCATGGTTTACCACAATTTGACTTTTTCATCTATTTAAAGAGAAAATGCAACGTGGCGATGAGTTATTGGTTTTCTAACAATTTCTTTGGAATCGCCTAGAAATATAATTGAATTGGGGTATGGACGGTTTGGTGTTTCGTTTTTTATTTTTCTATTTTATTTGGTTTTTGGAGCTAATTTGTACTCCCTTTATCCGACCCAAATTAACTTGCACCATTTGACCATCACGTAACGTAAGAAAATGGAGTAATTATTATGATTTTGAGGGATAATTTTGTAAACTTTTTACGTATAAAGTGAACAAATAAATTGAAGTATGTGTGTATATGGGTCAAAAGAAATGACATTTTGCGTAATATTATAGATATTGTAAGAACGGTGATTATGAAGGATTTTGTATTTTTGAGGGTGTGCGACGTTCAAATAAGAAAAATGTGCAAGTTATTATGTGATAGACCGAGGGATAAGAATTTGACTTCTGTTTATATAACAATGGCATATGCAAATTTTTAGTAATTTAATATGAATGTTAGATAAGTTGAAAATATAAACATTCGTATCCAAATAATATTACTACTACATTAGATTAAATCATTACATGTAATATACATTGATTACATAAGTGACAATTTGTAAGAGACGAGTTTTCATCAAATGTATATTGTATGACCCATCAACTTATGACCCTACTTGAATAACGTTTTAAAGCAAAATAAGGTATAAATACTAAAGTAGAGTTTCGTCTCATGTATAAGACTGTCTCATTCACACAAGATTCCCTCTATAATGATTATGTTGCATATGAGTATCAGTTTCTTCAAGATATCAGGAGCTTATAGGTATATGTATTCTTGCAGTGAGTTCTAAATTGAGGCTTGGTTTTAATACTGTTAAATTGAGCAATCTATTTGAAGTTTTGAACCACGACTTATGAACATTTATTTTCAATGTAAAGAATAAGTCTACATTTCTCATACTATTATTGAAAAGTGAAATATTACTTAGATTTACTATTTGCAACAAATTTATTTCATGTCTGAATTAAATATTTATGTTTCCATCTTATGTACATGAGCAGAACAATGTGGGAATTATACATAACAAAACCGTACAGTTATATCGTAGCTCCGAAATCAACACAACTACGTAGTTGTCATGAGAGATTGTTGTGTGATTGAGCCCCTCTTGCAACCTTAATGAAAACATCCTCTAACGTTGTATCTGCTAGACCCCATGCTTGAACTGTGAATCTACTCTTGGCATTCTCGACTGCTTCAAACACGTCTGTTATTCTTGTCTCGTGCTTTGGTAATTCGAACTTCTGTGTCCCTGAAATTTGATATATCTTGGTAGCATTTGGGGAGAGATTTTTTACCAAACTCTCTACTTCTTCCTCGTGATCAGGGGACGTTGTCATCGTGAATACATATGATCCTCCATATCTACCTTTGAGCTGTCATTGGAATGTCAAAGAAACGAATATGTAAGCTAGCAGACAATTCTCTAGATTGGAAAGATGAGAACTCTGGGTATGGTGCACTCATATTTGCTCGGTTGCTATCATTTAAGACAAGTTATATACACCAGTTGCAGAGTTTGTGTGAAATTTTGAAAAAAAAGTAGTAGGTGTTTCACTAAAAAGTGTTGGTATGCATTTTTTTTTTTAGTTCTGAAAGTTAACCTTATTTTGATTTTAGCCCCTTGACTTTCACGAATTGAAAATAGTCCCCCGACTTTCAATTTTCAACATTTTGGTCCGGTGACCGGCTGTAAGAGATAAAATATCTGGTTGACCAATCAACCACGTGGACAAATTAGCCTTTGCCACGCCAGTGTCAACAAGATGTTTCACCTTCTGCAACCAGTTACTCGACCAAAATGTCAAATATTGGAAGTTATATAACTATTTTCAACTTGCGAAGTCGAATAAACTTGAACCAAAATAGAAAAGACTTACGGAACTAAGAAAACTATATTCCCCAACATTTAAATACCTCTTTAGGATTTCCAACGCACTGTAAGCTGCCGTCCACAAAAATTCCAAGACGATCACACAAATGCTCTGCCTCTTCCATTGAATGTGCTGAAATAGCCAAAAAAAAGATTAATCGCTGAGGAAGTGTGAACTAATTGACAATTCAGTAGGCATAAAAGGAGAGCAAAAACATTACTGGTGAGAATAATAGCTCTGTTTTGCTTAGCCTGTTTTACTACATTCCACAACATGTTTCTCGAAGCAGGATCCAGTCCAGTACTTGGCTCGTCCATATACACCACCTTTCAGCAACCAGTTTCAGTTCAACACATTCATAAAAGTAAAATCAAAAAATCATAACGAGTTGAAATGAAGTTAATGATGAAATCATACTTTGGGATCTCCAATAAGCGAAATGGCAACACTAAGTCTTCTCTTCATGCCACCACTATACTTCCCTGCTTGTTTGTCTGCCACCCCGCCATGATATAAATTCACGCTCTTGAGAGATTCCTCCACTGCCTGTATCGAAATATAGGTAAAATTATGATAGTCTGGACTCGCATCAGGCAAAATTTCATCTGCATTCCATGTATAGGGTATGGCCTCTTTTGCACAATGATCATTATCCCCATAAGCAACGAATAACTATACAATTAAGTCCCGTTATATTCCTGTTATCAGACATACTTGCTCTAACATAGATTTCATAAGCAATCCTCTCACTGTCAGTATTAACCAATATTTTGTAATTAATTTCAGGAGAAATTTTATACTTCCTAATCTCTACTCGATGAGATAATAGAGAGCACAGGGATGACATTTCATTTGCTAGCCATAGTTAGAGTCAACAGACTGTCTAGCCAACACGTAAAACAGACTTACTTGTATCAAGGAAGCACCTTTGAGATTTTTAAGCCTTCCATAGAAAAGTAGATGCTCTCTTCCTGTTAAAGTTCCCCAGAGTAAGCTGCAATAGTTTTACGAAAAATTGAGGATGATTAACATGAAAGGAGCCCTAAGTTACAACTAAAACTCAAATAACGAATTGATGTATCCATATGGTAGGAAATAATGCTTACTCGTGCTGAGGACAAACACCCATGCTGGTGTATATTCTGTCCATATCAGTTTGTATATTTAACCCTTGAACATATGCGGTTCCAGAGGTGGGCTTTATGAGCCCAATCATCTATTGGAACATAAATATCAGTAAGCAATTGATCTACTTAAGAACTGTCTTTATTGATATGGACAAACAAAATGAACTAAAGCTAGTGTATTGTAAACTGACCATATTAATGAAGGAAGTTTTTCCTGCACCATTAGGACCAAGCATGCCAAAACATTCCCCCTGTGGCAAAGCAAGTGAGATCTCTCTCACTGCAAATTTGTCAGGGTTTCCATCCCTCCCGGGATATATCTTTTTGAGATTATGGCAGATAATGGCCTGATTCATGTCTGATTCAAGGAGGAAATTTTCAACCTTCTCCCTCTATAGTAAAACAACAGAGTAGAAGAGTGAGATTTCAATGAGGACATGCAGCTACCAAGCTAGCAGATAACAGAAAATGAGAATAAAATCAAGAGCAACACTCCGGCGGTACAATTTTGACAAAGAAAATTCAATCAAACTATTTTTTTCTGGCAAAATCATAAAAAAGGCAGTCAAAAGTATTAGTTCATGTGATGAAAAGTATCATCTCATATGATGAAAAGAAATTGCATATCGAAAAAAGTACTAATACTGTTCAACCTACAAACTTATAACTTTCTTTTGTATGAACTAATATGTTTATTCATATGAACCAAAATTTCTCATTATATATTGCAGTTTATATAGTGAATGAATCAAACTGTGGTCAAAATTCAGTCAAAATTGCATCAGTTCCTCAATGCAACTGATGCATAGAATGTTTTACCTGAAATCAAAATCATATGCCGATTGAAGTGAAATCATGGTGTTATGGAGAAATCTATGCATGGTATTCGTTAATCACTCTCATCTTCGTGCAGAAAATTTAATATACGGTTAATGCATAAATATAAAGACAAATCTAACGGAGTCAGATTAGAGGAAATGTATTTATTATCCAAAACCTTATATTCAATTACAAGTAATATTAAGTGATTTACCTCTTTCTCAACGTCAAGTTTCTCCATTCGTACAAAAACTTTAGATCCCTGCCTTTGCAAACTAGGTTTCCGGAAGGACGATGAGAGGTTCTTTTGGTGCCTCGGCAAGAATGACAGAGGACTTTTTCCAGATGACACAACTTGATCTGCATAAAATGCTACAACAAGAACAACTAACCATTCCACTGCAATGATGATAAAAGCATCTTTCATTCCATTTTTGCTATCACTTAAATCTTTCCATCGCATTCCATCAGTTCCCATATAATTTCCAGTAAAGGAATACTGAGAAAACTCGTATAGCCCACGATAAAGGGCAAACCCTGGGTAAAGCTCCAAAGCAATTATCCCAGCCTCTGCAATATTGAAGATAATCACAGGGCTAATAAGATGATTAATACAAGAAGAAAGAAAATCTATTTCCCCTTATTGTGTAGTCATAATTCCAAAATACAAAGTGTAACTTCTATAAACATTATACTTCCGTTTCTCAATTTTAGATAGCAGTTTTATCAACCCTCCCTCCCTCACTCTGACTAAATAAATAACAATTGTGAGTGCACTATTATCAGGGAGTCTCTTTTTCTTTCATTTAACTAACAAAATCAACACAGTATGGAATTCTTTTTATGATGGGACACTAATCTATGCAAGAAGACTTGGACCAAATTTCAGATTTTGCCAATGTAAACTAAAAGAATCTAAATTCTTCTAATATCTAAATTACCAATCAGATGAAGATAATCAAACTAGTCCCTGATCTTGAGAAATTCTCGAATATTAGTCATGCTAAAAATTTTACTTACTTGGAAAAGAAGAGTCCTCAAGAAAGAACTGGAAAAGAAAGCCACCCAAGAGTCCAGTTCCAAACACGATCATGTACCCCACAACTGAAAATTGTAAGTTTTAGAAAGATCGAGAAAATACGAATCTTAAAAACATATGAATAAATCAATGAATTAATATTGAAAAAAGGATCATAGCGATATGGATATCTATGCTGAGCTCAAACCTGTAGCAGTCTTCACATTTGAAAACAAATCAGCAACAAGGAAAGCCAAAGAAACTTGCAAGTTTATGTAGAGAAAATAAAACACAAATTGGATGCTGTAATCATTTAGTGTGAAGAATTTTAGTCCTGCAAATCATACATATCGTGATTTAGTAACTTTTGAAACTTAAGAGGAGACAGTACAATTGCATCCGATTTCTTAACTGAAATTACCTATAACTGAGCCAAATATCACAAAGCATATCATGTAGATAGTAGATAATGCAAGAAAATATGCATAAGATATCAACCAGTATGGTCCATCACCAAGGCCATGCATTTTCATCATAATTCTTAGTCTGTGTTGCTTTTCATAAACCAAAGATGTCAGTATGACCTGCAAAAGAAAAATAATAAAAATTGTAACTGGCACTATGCAGTGCTAATTAAGTTGAACATAATTTCAAGAAATAATAGACACCAAGCAATGAGAAATAATGAAAATGGTATATAGATCCATGTAAAAATGTAGAGGGAAGATTGTGAATGGTGACCTTTGAACTTGTAAATAACAAACAGGCTGATGGAAATTCAGAGGAAAATTATTCTGAAACGTAAAAGTAAAAGGATGACTGTTATCACACTGATAGATAAGTTCCACTTATTCTTATAATAATTCTTAATCTTTAGTATTAGTAATGGCAAAAAAAATTCTAATTTTGCAAACCCAAAATATAATTAAACAAACAAATAACAAGTCCAATGATTTGATGTAACATTTTAAAACAGTTGCACTTTTCAGACATGGGTATTCAGATGAAATTTCATTGTTAGAATTGAAAACTGTAAAAACTATTTGTTGGCAAGAAAAGTATAACGGCAAGAGAACTAATAACACTCTGTGCTAGCATTTGGATATATAAAGTTTGAAGTCCTTTCCATTATGAAGGTAAAAAATCTAATCGGACTTACAGGGAAAAGCTGTACAATAACCCACGTAAAGAAGAGTGGCCCAAGAAGGGAGGAAAAATCCAGCCTTAGTTTCCTTCCAGGCTGTGGCATTTCTTTCACATACTCAAAAAGTACTTTAGTAGTTTGTCCGAGCAAGAGTTGAAGATACGCATTTGATGCCTGTACATGCATAATATAAATAAGCATGTCTACATATATTTTTTAAATTTACAGTGAATAATTATATATCATGTTGATTAATGTCAATGACAAACAATTTAATTTAAAAGTGGGGTGATTGTGAGACCAGAAAAAAGAAATTGCATTAGCAGAGATAAAAGAAATTGTAGTTTGATGATCATTGAAAAGAAAAACTCATTTCTTCAAGTAACTCATTTATAAAGAAAATACAAAAGTAAAATATTAAATTCAGAATCTACAGAGAGATAGAGAAGAATGGACATTCCTAAAGTAATAAAGATAAGCATGCAAAGTAATAATTGAATAAAACTGGGTGATGATCATGCCACAGTCTTGTTGCTGCCAAAGGAAAATGATGATTTCAATATGGAGAAAAATGAAAGTTACAAGTATGAGAAGTCTTCAAGGGAAACAAACCAAAATGCTATATTCAAAATTCAGATCAAGTGTGAAAAAGATTAAAAAACTAATGGAAAGGGTAGAAGGATTCTTATAATGTGAAGTAGATGTCTTGAATAGATTTATTATAGAGAAAAACATAGTAATTATCATACATGCTACTCATATTTCACATAGATTCATAATATATAAGTACATATATTTATATTTTGGGTATCAGAACAAGACTTGCTACTCATTTAACTACATCGGAACATTTGAGAAATCACTGTAGGTTTTAAGCTAATATATTATGATAACAAGATCAACAGTTTAAACATATCAAACTACACATTGAGCTCCAGATCATAATAGAAATGTGAAATCATATAACCTTTTCAGGAGTCCTGTTGTTGAGATATTATAAATCCAAAATACCCATGCCAATATTTTACTTCAGAAATCAAGTCATACAGATCTATCACATTAGTCAAAAAAAAAGCCTGGAGCATGCAACTTGAATGCATATCAGACAGTAATAATTTACATACCAAATTTATTGAACGAGGCACCCGTGTCAAGGCAAGAGGCTGACTGCCCGAGTCATTCTTGTATGTAGAGTTATACCATATCGTAACATTAAATAAATTCTCACCTGAATTCATAAAATCATATGCTGCACAACAAACAGAATAAATATTAGGTAATTCACATAAAAAACATGTTAACTTATTTCATAATCTTGTACTCTTGATCCAGAACCTGCTAACATCTCATTAATCTTCCTCTCTGAGTTCCCTTTACGATAACCCTTGTATAGCTCATTGCTAATATCTGAAGAACTATTGCGCCATAAATTCAAGCCTTGAACGCAACGTACATCTGAGTTTAAAACAAGTAAGTTTCAAAAACTCCAAGTACCACATGCATACGCAAAATTAAATTCAAAGTCTCAGGGTAAATTCATCAAAAATTAAAAGGATACCTTTTTGTATTGTAGCAGAACCTAATTGGAGAGGTATAGAAAGTTGAGAGGTTGATGGACATTGAGGTTGAAGAAAATCAATTGGAGCACTCGAAGAAATAGCTCCATCTAGAAAATTTGTACTCCGAGTCTTTGTTTCTGTACCCTGTAACACCAGAACTAATTCAAGTATGTATGAACTGAAGGGTTTGCAGTTTAAGCTGAAGCCTCATTACTGAGAAAGAACCAAATTTGTAATTGAATTACACAAAATTAAGAAAATACTACTAACCAAAGCATCATCTGCTATGCTGTATAGAATATCAGAGGGATCTAAATTTAATGATCTTGGAAGCATGTTTCCAGCCACACCTATTGAGTCGCAGGAAAAGCATTAAAATCCCATGATGCTAAACAAGATATTAAACAGATGTGTATAACTCATGAATAAAAGGGGCATACCTTGTCCAAATGTTTGGTTATTTCCTGTAAAGAGCATAGTTGCGGGACAGGAGCCTGTTCTCTTGCATGAATCATCAGGCAAGTCTCTATGTGATATAAAATCAGTTCTGACAGCACGATACTGTTGAGCTGGCACTTGTAATAACGGGGGCCATTCCTGAGGATGAGGGATGGGACAACTGAACGCTTGTTCCAAAGTTGAGTATTCAATCCCACATCTTGTTTCACATTGGCCATTCCCAGTATCAACACAAGTGCACCCACACCTTCTTGAGGGCTTATCTAATTCATTGTTTACCAATATCTGGATGAGAAGAAGCAGCAAACAAAGGAAAAATGGGGATACAACTAATCGAATATTTGTCTTGATATTTCGTTTCTGCGAATAGAAAACATGAGGGTGAAAGCAATTTAGAATACCATTACCTTAGATTATACAAGAGTAATGTTTGAAAACAAAATGATTTACTCTACCTTCATTAAGGAGATTTAAAACAATAAAACTTGAATCCCGAAGTAGTGACACCTATACTATCATATAAGCTTACGTACATATATCAAACAAATTGAAAACGTAAAAAGAAAAACCAAACACCAGAATTCTATCAAAAGAGGATCACAGTTTCAGAAATCAAACCTAACAAAAAACACAAAGCTCAAGTAAAGATGTATTATATCTTAAAATGTATCTTTAGTAACACATTTGTAACAGTATAATTATCGCATATGATCAGTTCTAAAGTTGCAGCATCCATGAGCAGGACCAGAAAACATCTAGATGGAAGTTTCTTGAATGGAAAACTAGATATAGAATCACACACAGATAATCATTATATTAATTTCATAACAACATCTAATAAAAAGGCAGATTGATATGACACCAATGACCATCAAATCAACAACGACATACGATTTCAGCATAAATGTATTTATATTTTAGAACAAAACCTAACACTTTCCTTCGAAGCATTGCCTGATATTATAAGAAAGAATTCCTAATCACAAAATTAATATAGAATCAATGTGCACCCCAGTAGGGCTTCAGGATCACCATCTCCACGGTAAAACAACATTCTTATTCTTCTAAGACAATTCATAACTCGACTATCCAAATTTACAACTTGCCCTTGCACCAAATAACAGAATTACTAACTGCTTACCAAGTAATTAAATATAACAGCGGTGCGATAATTTACAAAAAAGCATGAAATGGAAACAGTTAAGATACTTGAACTGAACTAATAACACACCAATTTTGTAAAAAAAAAAAAAACAGGGTAGAAAAACTCGCCTGAAAAGTCAGATTCTTCCTTAGCAAAGCATTGGCCTGAGTCCAGGAACTAGACGGCCTATTCGAATCTGCCATCTTTCTAAGATTCGGCCGCGAAAATCAAAATCTTCACTTTTCCTTTCTAAATTATTCAACAGATTTTGCAGTGTTATTTAGAGAGTTTATATTTGACTTTCCCTCTCATTGTGAGATTTCAGTGTCGCCATTGGGGCTCAGTTAAATCTGTTACACTGTTATATAAAGATTTTGGGGGTTTCAAATTGACGTTACTGCCCTTTCATAGCATCAATTTCGCGGAATTTATTCGTGCTCTAATGACTGTAATGCCCCTCACGCGTTAACGCTTAGAGCAAAGATTTATTAATAGTAAATTTTTCTCTAAATATAAAAGAAAAAAAAGCTACTTATTAAAAAAAGACTTGATGAGAAAATTAATATTTTGGGTCCTTTTCAAAGTTTCTAACAAAGTTGGACCTGGTGCCTGGGGGACCGAACATTCATGTATGGTTTGAATTCCATTATAAATAGTAATTAGAAGCAAGAGTATAAAATGTAAACTTTAATAGTAGTATTAAATAATAAATAATTAAAATGGGCAAATTTAATGAACTAATTACTATTTAAACCTCAAAGTCTTTGGTCAATGACTCTACGTTGTAAAGTACTCCTCCGTCCCAAGATAACTTGAGCACAGGAAATGACACGCAAACCAAGTAAAGTGGGTTTGAGTGGAATAAAATAAGGGTGTTGTGAGTGTATTAATATTATATTTGTTTCAATTTTTGGAGTGTTCAAGTAATGTTGGGACGTCCAAATAAGACAAGTGTTCAAGTTGGGTCGGAGGGAGTAACACTTTCACCCTGAATTTCACTACAGTTAATGTTTGGCAAAAATGAACAGTTTGGTTGAATTTTTTTAATTAAAATTGTATCACTTGTACAATACAATCAGTAGGTCAAGTGTTACTCTTGATGTTCAAATGCGTCATCTTTTTCAGTTTAAATGATCAATATGTCTCAATGCACCAGAAGCAAATGAAAAATTACATATGAAAATTTTCAAATGGCTACAAAAAAAAAATTCAAAAATAATTTGATCTTTAAAAAGTGAGGATTATCTACGATTTGTCTATCAATTTTTTAAATAATTTATAAAAAAAATTATCGATACAAATAATTCATTAGGCAAACAAATTAACTACAAACAATTTGCCTACACATTTTTAATTTACGTAGGCAAACTTGTCTACACAAATAATTTCCTAAATAACTTATATTTTCATAGGCAATTTTATTTGTAGTTTAGAAATAATTTATATAAAAAAAAAATTGTAGACAAATCGTAATACAAATCTTACAATTTAAGGACAAAATTATTTTGGTTGAAAATTTTCGTAGGCACTACATTGTTTTCTTGCAACGATACTATTAAAAATATACGAAAATTCAAGTAATCAGTGACTATGTATTAATATGAGTTTATCGCACTTTTGGTCCCACAGGACACACCCCCTCACGATTTTGGTGTCAAACCTTACAATTTTGGTCCCGTAGCCCAAAATTTTTACACATTTGGTCCCACCGTCAACTTTTCTGTCAATTTCGATAACACTTTTGGTCCCATAGGATTTCCAGTCAAATAATGCGCGTGAGGAATAATTTGGAGGGAAACACATGACACTTTTGGTCCCATAGGAATTTTTACTCAATTTTTTTACCTTTCTGGAGGGAAAAAATGCAATTTTTTGGAGGGAGTTTTTTTTGCCTTTTTGGAGGGGGGAATTGGCGCCTCAAATCACCTCAAAACACCTATATATATGCTACACAAACCACCTCAAATCATTCATACATACATATCAACAAAATTTTACAAAATGAGCAAGAGTAAAGATGGAGCTTCATCATCATCCACAACACAAAAATGGGCACATCACCTTGTCTGCTATTGTGGCAAACCTACTGTCACTTATGTGTCTCAAAGGCCAAGAAGCAAAGGTAGGTTGTTCCATACATGTGCTGACTTACTAAGTGGTGGTTGCAAATTCTTTGTTTGGGCAGATGAGCATGAAGTGGCTGAGCAAGGCTCTTTTCCTGGAATGATGAGGAGAATTGATAGCCTAATTGCTGAAAACTTGGAGCTAACTCAGAAGCTAAAGGATGCAGCTCATGGGAAAAAAATGCAATTGAAATGAATGAAGAAATGAAGAACCAGATAATATGCATGGCTGAAGAACTCTCTAAAGTAAATCAGCTAAAAGTCATCATTTTCATTGTAATAATTCTATCTTGGGCACCTACTGTCTTCAAGTGGATGAGTTGAATCTAGCTAGCTATGTGTAAAAAGTCCCTGACTATATAGGGCATTTTGTAAAAGTCCCAACTTATATTTGGGCAATATTATCTACTGTTTCAATGAAAACAACTTCTAAAGTATCAAAATCACAAATAACAATCACAAATCCAATTTTCTAAAGCAAAGTCTAAAGCAAATCCCATTGTTTAAAGCAGCAAATCACCCATTGTCTAAAGCAACATACAACAACAATCACAAATCACCCATTGTCTAAAGCAACATACAAAGCAACATATAACCAGAGAACAAATCCACTTAAAACCTCATCACCATGGAATTGTCTAAAACCACTTGAATAAAATCCCATTGTCTATTATTTCCCCTTTTTCACCTTCTTGCCCTTGCCCTTGTTTGTAACACTAGCATCAACATTGGCAGCAACTTGAGTTAAAGAAGACATGGTAACAAATTTCTTAACTGCTTGTGTTAGGACTCTCATTCCATCTCTATTGGTGTTGACACCACCAATATTCATATTGCATCCAATGTAGGTGTTTGGGTTGAAATTCATACCAGCAGTTGGTACAATTGGAGTTGAACTTGATGCACCAAATTGAATTTGACCTCCAATAAAGCTTTGTGGGTTGAAATGCATGGGTGGAGGCTCCCTTATCACAACTTTAGGCGGTCTGGGGATCTGTATCATTAAAACCAAACATCTCAGTTCATAAATCAAATTACAACACAATTATCATTACAATCAACAACATTACTTGATCAATAACATGTTCCATTGCACTCATACTTGAACTAGCACCAGAAGTCTCAGCTTTCCTTTTCTTTGACTACATTACAGTAATTAGTAAATAACTACTGAAATTAAGACTTCAAAAAGATAAATTTTCATAAGTAATACCTGCTATTTTTTTGAAGTTTGATTTCTTTGTTTACTCAATTCCCTTTTACCTTGCCTTGTGGTTGCTTTACGTGGTACACTTTGTTGAACCTGGAATAATTTATAACATAAGTATATTATAACATAAGTATAACAAAAATTTATAACTTTGTGCTTACATTCAGAAGAATTTGTGAGTCTTCTTGTGTCATTGGTGGAGCATCAATAGGTTGGGTCATCTCTACTGCTTCATCTTGTTTCATTGCTGCTTCTCTTGCTTCTCCAGCCTCCATATCTTGCACAAATTCTTCACCAAGTTTCAACAATTGACAACCTACCCTGTTGTGACCCTCTTCTTTACAGAAGTTACACTTCACAGTGAAGTTATATTTTGGCATTTTCTGTACACCCCTCTTATTGCTTCCATCTTCATCTGAACCCAACCTTCTTCTGGTGGATGGTCTCCCCCTCTTTCTCTTTCCAAAGATTGGTGGAAGTGGTGGGATATAACCAGTTTTCACCCAGAACTCTTCCCCATTCATTGGTGGAATGAAATGGTGATAGATGTCTGTGTATACCTCCACTGAATAGCATTTGTTCACATAATTCTCCACTTTCAAACCTTGTGAACATATTGCACTGATTGCATGCTTGCATGGTATACCAGAAAGCTCCCACATTCTGCAATCACATTGGCATTTCTTCAAATCAACTGCATACTTTGTGCTCTCAAAGATCCTAACTTCATACTCAAACTCACTGGATTTAGTTGTTATACAGTTTTTGGCAGCATCCATTCTCCTGTTCAATATACTCCTTATCTTTCCACACAATGTTTTTCCCTCCCATGTCCTTTCAGCTCTATCCCAATTCTTCTGCAATCTGCTCATCATGTACTCCCCAATCCACTCCAACATGGTCAAAATAGGGGATGATCTTGCATCCAAGATGCACTTATTGAACACCTCACACATATTGTTTACAAGGGTGTC
Organism: Stenogyne calaminthoides; assembly: GCA_037126765.1. Lineage (NCBI taxonomy): Eukaryota > Viridiplantae > Streptophyta > Magnoliopsida > Lamiales > Lamiaceae > Stenogyne > Stenogyne calaminthoides. The sequence goes on from JBBCBC010000012.1 coordinate 24,206,004, forward strand.
ACACCTTGCATAAGATGTAAAGTGTGACCTTGACCATTGGGAGGGAGGCTTATCTTGAAGCCAGGCTAAACATCTGTGATCCAGTGCTCCAATGCCCCTCATTGCATCTTCAAATTGAAGTACAGTATTAGACTTGGCAGCAGCCCACGAGGCCTTTTTGAATGCATCCCCTCTGAAACCTGCTCTCTTCATGTTACCATGCAGATGTCTAACACAAAATCAGTTCTCCACTTCAGGCAAAATCTGTTCAAAAGCAGGTATCAAACCCTTCTGCTTATCTGACATAAATGTCATCCTCTCACCTCTGTCTTGCATCAGATCATCCTTCAACAGACTCAAAAACCACTCACATGCCTCATTTGTCTCACTTCCCACAACTGCATAGGCCAATGGGTATGGATCATTGTTGGGATCCATACCCACTGCAGTGAGCAAAACTCCTGGACAAGGACCCTTCAGGTGACAGCCATCTACACCAATCCATGGTCGCATCCCAGACTCAAACCCCATCTTCAGTGCACCCAAACATATGTAGATAGACTTAAACCTCCTCCCTGCATTTGTATTCACCATGTTCAATATAACAATTGAGCCAGGATTCTTCTCTAGTAGAGTTTGGGCATAGTCACACTACTTGGAGTACTGATGTGTTTCATCTCCTTCAATAAGTTTCAAGGTTTTTTGCTTTGCTCTGTAGGCTTGAGAGTGGGAAACATGACAATTCAACTCTTTGATAGTCCTCTTTTTGAAGCCTGAGACTGTCTGTTGTGGATCCACCCTGAACTCTTCTGCATACTTTTTTGCCAACTATCCTGATCTGACATTGTCAAGATGATATTGTCTTGCACAGTTGTGATCTGGATTGTACTGTCTGATTTGGAAAGATTCTTGGTCCACAATCTACACCTGGCATAGATCCTCCTTGCATCATTCTTTGTTATCTTTAAACCTCTCCCTGTGTCAACACTGTGCATGTTCACAGCCTCCTTAAACACTTTTTTTGTGGGGAAAATCTGCTCAATGAAGAATTCAGGCCTCTCAAGATTAGATTTCCTGAAAGTTAAAAAACTTGTTTCATCATCAACTGCTTCTTCATCAGATGCAACACTTGAAAAGTCAGATTCACTGTCTATGTTCTCATCAGATAGACTTGAATCAGAATCTCTGTTAGTGTCATCCACAAGGCCTAGCCACTCAGCTTCAATATCTATATTCTCATCAAATATGATATCATCCAACAGATCATCACCACTTGAACAATAACCTTTGAAATCAGAATCAATCTCCTCTTCCCCTTCCTCTTCCTCTATATCTGTTATAATTGTCTTCCCTTTGCTATTATAATTTCCATGATTCTCCTCTTCCTCAGCTGCTTCTATCCACTCAACTTCTTCTTCCAAATCCACCTCTTCCAAATCTACCTCACCCCCCTGATCTGGTTCTATCCCCTGACCCCCCCTCATCCAGTTCTACCCCCTGACCCCCCCTGATCTGGTTCTATCCCCGACCCCCCTCATCTGCTTGCATCACCATCACATTATCATCATTAATTACTTCAACTTCAATAGGTTGGGACATTGGTGGGAAGTCATCAGGCTGGGTGATCTCCATTTGTTCTACCTCATTAATTACTTCAACTTCAATAGGTTGGGACATTGGTGTGAAGTAATCCATGTTGTTAGGATCAGTGTTGAAATCTTCCTGAATCTTTTCATACTTCTCAATTCCTTCAAAGTCCTGTGATATCACACCAAACTCTTGCCCAGGGCCATCTCTAAAGGCACTCAGGAAAAAATGAGCTACCCTTTCTATAGCAGCATTGAAAATCTGTTCAATATCAAATGCACCATAAATAGACTCAAACTTCTCTGTTTTACCTAGCCCATAATACACCTTGGTTCCACTGTACCCCAACTTAGACACCAAATTATCCAAATACTCAATATCTACTCTGGTTATATCAACAAAATCAAATGCACTTATTGTGCCTCCCAAATATCCTAAATTTCCCATTCCATTTTTACGCAGTGCTCCTCCGTGATGCATCTTAATAGTATACAATAACTTGCATTTGCCTACATTAGAACAAAAGATCAAAATTTCAGTCAGCAAATGCCCAAATGCACAAATTTCAACAAAATCAAAATTGAAATAAAAAACCCTAATTTTCAACAAATGCACTAATTTTCAGCAAATGCTCAAATGCCCAAATTAAAGAAAAAAATGCCCTAATTAGAGACTTACTATAATCAGGGGCACCAAGGTGTATAAGTTCCTTCATGCGCAAGAATGGTGGAATATATGGCTTAGGCGACGGTCTCTGACCTCTTCTCATTAACGAAGGCGGTGGGTTTAACGACGCGACGGGGTTGCCTTCTTCAGGAGCCGCAATTTCTTGTTCCATTATTCAGTGGGTTTCTTGAGAGGACGGTGGCGGAGATTTACGCGGCGGAGGGAGGAAGAAGCAAGGTGGTGCGCGGGGGAAATTAGGTCTGATGGTTTGGACAAATTTTTTTTAAAATGTTGACGAAATGTAGTATAACTAGATTTTTAATTAACGTTTGACTAACGGAGCGTGTGCTGGACGCATATTTAACGGAAGTTTGGACAGTTTCCCCAGTCGCAGGACCAAATGTGTAAAAAGTTTGGGCTACAGGACCAAAAGTGTAAGGTTTGAGACCAAAATCGTAAGGGGTGTGTTCCGTGGGACCAAAAGTGCGATAAACTCGTATTAATATATACTAGAACTTCCTTCTTCCTTGTACTTTTCTGAATCATAAATCCCCCTGAAAAAAGATTGTGATTTGACATGTGTAAATATGAAATATGTTGCAATGATATGCCAACTTAATTACTTAGAAGCATCGACGTAATTGCTACGAATTAAATTTAATAAATTTTATAAGGGAGATCTGATCAATTACAAATTCATTGGCATAAATAATTAGATTTAATTGACTGGTTGCATGTGCAAAATAAATTTTAATCTGTTCAATCTTCATGTTCTCTTGCTGAAAGAGATTGTACGATGAAATCAAGATCCTGATTCTGCTTATATTTGACAACACCATTTTTTCACCCATTTTGGTCAAAGTTCATAATTAATTAAATCGATCAACTCTCTAAATTCGTCATTTGTGACGCAATCAATCTTGATTCTTATCTTAAAATTTCATAAAACTTTGAACATGTACTTTTAAACTCTATATGTATACCCAACTTTGAGCGTTTACTTTAATTTTAAATTTCTTAAATCTTGAGCATTTCATTTTTTGTAAGAGGAGACGAGAAATTTTCCCAATCGTACAGTTGGTTCCTCAATCGGACAGATTGTAAATCGAAAAATGTGCTTAAATAATAGACATTTGTGGAAGGGAGTCAACATGATTCAATCTCCAAGACAAACTCCATAATATTTCAATGAGAATTTTATCTCACACGAAATTCGAACCTACATTACCGAAGAATCTTGAGCATTTAATATTATTATTATTCAGAACTTTGTAAGTGCTTTTAAAGAAGGGTCAGCTATTCACACGCCCCCTTAATTAGGAGGAGATACATTCACATTGATTTTTATTATCCCTTATCCCCTATATTACTAATAGAGAGTTCATTTTGATGATGTGTCTTCTTATGGTTAATTTGGATGATGTGTCATCTTGAGGTTAATTTGGATGAGTTATCACATTTTATTGAATTGATGTGTCATTTTTTAATTGGTTTGTAGTTAATATGTGGTATTTTAATGTGTAGTTTAATTTAAAAAATTCTCTATATATTGATGACGTGTCTTCTTATGGTTAATTTGGATGATGTGTCATCTTGAGGTTAATTTGAATGACTTATCACATTTTATTGAATTGATGTGTCATTTTTCAATTGATTTGTAGTTAATATGTGGCATTTTAATGTGTAGTTTAATTTTAAAAAAATCTCCTATATTACTAATAGAAAGTTCATTTTAATGATATGTCTTCTTATGGTTAATTTGGATGATGTGTCATCTTGAGGTTAATTTGGATGAGTTATCACATTTTATTGAATTGATGTGTCATTTTTCAATTGGTTTGTAGTAATATGTGACATTCATTTGACATTTTTTAATGTGTAGTTTAATTTAAAAAATTGCAATGTCTAAGGTGTTTAACTGTTGAGAGATGAATTTAATAAAGAAATTTTGATTAGATCCCAAAACCCCTAAGTATGACATGTTCAGGATAATCTTGATAATCTGAGTCAGGTTTCAGTATAGATTGTTCAGAAAGATATCTGCACAATGTATAGTCAGCAGATATAGATCAGGTTAGATATTAAAAACCCTAAGAACACAGGTAGAACTGAATGTTCAAGAAGGTACTGAAGATGCTGAAGAAATGAAGACTCAGATATTACTGAAGACTCAGAAGACACTGAAGAACTGAAGACTCAGTAAGGTACTGAATACTCGGTATAACCTGAATGTTCAGAGGCACTGAAAAATATCTATCTGAATACAAAAAATTGAGAAAAACGTACATGTTCAGAAAAGTAGATATTGCCCAAAACATTCAAATGCAGACAAAATGAACTAAGTCTAAGTGTTGTTTAAGGTTGTCTCATTCAAAGAGATTGACCAAAAAGAGCCGTTTTGTTTGTCTACATTCACTGAAGACAAGAACCAATCAGAGGAAGACAACATTGTACTTCACTGACAATGAAAGCGACATGACCCTGAATTTTGTCAATAGTACTATAGTCCAGACTGCAAAAATTGGTGATTGGCTACATGGCTGCATATTTCCTAAAACATGCAAGGGAGTGTTCAAACCCTAAAAATAGTCGTTCATCAATAACCAAAAGAGGAAACACTTGATGCCATCTCTTCCAACGGATAGTTTTTTCAAGAGTAACCTTTGGAGATGTTGCCTATAAATAACAGTGACCTTCTACATTGAAAGGTTACGGGAAATTTCAAGCAACTCAAGAGCTCATTCAGATT